>JAPKLX010000672.1:0-16164 GCA_026898415.1 Leonotis leonurus
CCACTTTCTATTTTTGGATATGGTTTAACGTTTAATAACATTTTTTTGGTCTCAATCTCCATTATCATTCAAATCAATTATATTTTAACATTTAATAACACTTTTTTGTGGGTCCTAACACACTACCATTTAAATTAACTATATTTTAATACTTAATAACATTTTTTTGTGAGTCTTGATTTTAATACCACTCAATTCAACTACATTTTGTTAAAATTTGTATCGCATCAAAGATTCAAATGGTATATGTTTTTATAAAACGGATGGAGTATATAATAACCTATTTATAATCTTTAAAAATATAATATTTAGGCTTAATACTTATCATATATAATAAGATAACTTTTATTTGGATTGTTTGATTTTATTAAACATTATTAAAATTATCTATATTTTAAAATGATGAAATTATATACTGCAAAAATAATTTCCCGTGCAACTGCACGGGTAAAAATACTAGTATGTATTAAAATCAAAACAAACGTTAATAAACCCAAAGGCTATCATGTTATAACCATAATATGGATCATCAATTTGAGGAACTCTTAGTAGCATGTAGATTTATACGTACTGCAGTATTTTACATATCCATACAATTGAGTCCTCGTGTTTCTGAAATAGTATAAAAAAAGTGTTTCAAATCATTGCTATTTGACTCGAACCTGTTCTAAAAAAGTTTAGGTATTTTGAATTGTTTGTTGACACGGACAAAGTCAGAGAAAACCTCTGAAAATATTTCTATATTGAACCTTGGACGTATAAGAGTTTCGAATCGAATCTCTTTAGAAAGAAGATCTTTTGTCTCATGGTAGCATGCTCCAGTCCCCTTACGATTCCATAAGTTTTGGCTTCTGTTGCCAACATAAAAACATCTCTTTCCATGTCTTCAGATACAACCCATAAATATTTCCATAAGTTTTGGCTTCTGTTGTCAACATAAAAACATCTCTTTCCATGTCTTCAGATACAACCCATAAATATTTGCCCGTCATTTGTACATAAACCTTTGTGATGGTTTTCTGAACTGAGTTTTCTAATTCATCAACCACTCACTTAAAACCAAAGTTGAACAAAAATTGACGCAATACTCTTTATTAAGAAATTAAGGTAAATTCTCCACTTTCAATGATTCTTGGTCACTTTTTGCAGCCTGCACAATATCCACTAGTCAGAACATTATAACACTACATTACAGTAGAATATGTATGACAACTAAAGATATCCATATACATCTAGTGGAGACTGGAAAATGTTACCAAGTAACAAACAATGACATATAGCATTCTTGAAATTAATAGATCTGAGAGGAACCACACGAGACATTAGCATTTATCACATGCATCTAATTACATAGATGATACTGTCATCCCATGTTGAAACATCCTTTTACAACACATCATAACTCAATAAGCACAAATACTCTTGCTTATCCATGCATGTAATATTTTCAAAATAAACATGCTTGTTATCACAAGTTCACAACTCCATTAGATTAGCAATAACGTTAAACAAATTAATGGCTATATATATATATATATTTATTCAAGTATCTGTTATCCAATAAATCCACATATATTTCCCATCAATCCTTTTGTTTTTCGATCCTTATATCTTGTAGAATATTTATATGTTGATGATGAGACCTTTAGCGATTTGAGGTTCACATTAATAATTCTACATTCCCATCAGTCCAATTCATTGAACTCATTCCCGTGTTTAGCGATTTGGCGAACGCTGCTTTAGTCCTTATATGAATGTAGTTAATAGACGAGATTGTTAAAGATACACAATTTATAATAGCATTTTTGTTCATACGCATATTTAGTTATAATACATTATCAAGTTTTATATATCGTGCCCAAGCGAGAGATTGTTAGATTAATTTTTAATTAATCATAAAGTGGTCACATATATAATTAATAAATGTGTTAATTGCTATTATATAAAGTGAATGACCCTACATGTAATTATAACAATTTATTGAGGGGCTGACTTATAATTATGATAAAGTTATTTAATATAAAAGGAATGGATGGTCCCAGATGAGATACGTAACTCAGTGTTATTTCTCCCCTATCGGATCTAGCGTTAAGGAAATGAGGCGTATCATCCTCTGGAAGATCCATCAAACATCCAAATCCGATTCTACCCTCTACCGATTGAGTCAATGGCGAGTCTGATTAATATTTCATTAATTGATCTTTAATGCTTTCAGATTAGTATTGTGAATCCTAATTCCTACATGTCAGCGACGTCAACATGGCAACAGAAATGCAGTCCAAGAAGTGGCGGCATCAATTCAGCGTCTGAAACCCTTTGAAAGGTATTGGACCTGGACCGGGTCGAGCTATGGATTCGTTTTAGAAGCAGAGTTGGGCCCAGATAGCTTTGTTGGGATGTTGTTTGTTGCTAGCCCTACAAATAAAAATGGTTAGGTTGGAGTCTTTGTTATGCTGGGAACCTGGGCATAATATGCAAATGAGCTAGGCCCATGCGGCTGATGGCGAATTGTTCCTTAAATTTTATTTTAATAGCCCATTTGTGGACTATGGTTAATTAATATATATATATATATATATATATATATATATATATATTTAATTTCAATTACATACATAATTTAATAATTAAATTAATAGATTAAGTTTTTTATTTTTATTTTGCATAATAATAAAAATTAATTATTTATTTATAGAATTAATATAAATTATTATATTTGCTATTATGCTTGTATTTGAATTATAGTAGTTATGGACTGCGTTTATTTTTGGGTATGCATCGTTCAATACTTGTAGTCCGTCGTATTATGTTTGGGTACACTTTAATCCATACATGTGTTTCACATTTTATGTTTCACAACAAAAAAGGGCTACTAGTGACGGAATATTCCATTGTCAGGCCTCGAAATCCGTCGTCCTTGAGGTTTAACGACGAATTGACGATGAAATATTCCGTCTTTATTTCGTTCGTCGTTAGGCCACCGGACGACGGAATTTACAATCCGTCGTTAGCTAACGACGGACTAACGACAGACTAACGACGGATTGTACTTCAGTCGTTAGGTCTCCCCTGGTGATCGTCGATGGCGCCGGAGGGCTAACGACGGATTTACAGTCTGTCGTCAGTGTTTGATCGTTGACCTAACGACGGATTCACAGTCCATCGTTAGGTTTATTTTTTTAATTATTTATTATTTTTGTAATACCGGTAATCTATAACCTGTCACAACAAACAATACAAATAAAATAGAACATTCAACGATAATTTCAAATTTACGAAATCGATTGAAATTAAGTCGCAATGTAATATAACCAAAGATGTTATAAATGTTGACATACAAAACAATAGTATAAATGTAGCAACCGTACAAATAGAGTATAGAAATCAGAATCGGGAAGGGGAAACTGGGGGGAAACGGGGGGAATGAGGGACCACCTGTGCCTCCCTGCTGCTGAGACTGCATCCACTGCATCATCTGAGCATACTAAGACTGCACGAGCGCCATCTGATTAGCCAATCTCCGCTGCTCGATAATGTACTCCTGTCGCTCACGATCCTGCTCATCGACTCGACACCGCATTTCATCAACCTCGCTCCTAGTGGATCGTGAGGCGGACGATGATCCACTGAACTTGGAGGCTCTCAACGCCTTCCCTACGACTCCCGTACCGAACAACCTCTTCTTCTTGTCTGGGGCGCCAAGAACCTCCAAGTATAGCTCGTTGGTGTCCACCGCATCGTGGTCCCCCTCAGGCAGCTGGACCCGTTACGCTTCAGCACGGGCAAACACCTCAGTCTGCATGTAAACAAGAAATGAACAATTGTTAATAACATATTTTAAAGGTTGTAATTATAAACTATATATATTACTTTGAAATTAAGACTTACCGCTATCGCCTCCGATTTAGCATCGGTGTATGTCAATGCTCATCGAGGAAGGAGTCGAACATGCAGTCTATCGGCTGTACTCCCCTCTCAACAGCATGTGCATGACATACAAATTGGATTGTGTTATTGAAACATGTGTATATGAATTAAAACTATAAAATATGTTTGAAATTATGATTTGAAATTATGTTTTCCTCAGCTCATTGCATGATGGACTTCGACCCTCCCCTATGCTTGATAGGATCAGTCCCCTGGGGCTCAGATATTCGGTTGCGCCTCGCTGTCTGGAATTTAGCAACAATATCATCCCTAGACCAGTAAGCGAGCCAACCCACCCAGACCTCATCACTCCACCATCCCGGCTTCCCACCTCTAGGTGGGGGATCATTCCTCCTCTTTATCCCGTAGATATAATCCTTATATCTCTCGAATCTTGGCATTGAGAGACGGTTCCTAAGTAAATTTTTTCTAGCATCCAAAATGTATGTTAGAAATTGTAGTTAACTTCAATATATAGTTATAAGTTATAATTTAGAAAGAATTTGAAAGTTTTAGAAATTTTTAGAACCTTAAACTCATCCCAATATCTCTGCCTCAGGTCCTCAGGTGTCAGCTTCCAACTGTATCCAGTTAGATTGAGAACTATCTTAAATAGTTCCCAGATGTAATCAGCCAGAGCGCCATGCAGGTAAAATCCCCTACATAAATAATTTTAGTTTGATTTATATTAGTCTTCTGAATTACTTATTAAATATTTGTTAAAATTGAATATGTGATTGTATTTACGTACCCCAACTCACTCATTGAGAGAACGAAGTCCCTTGTGGGTGTCTGTTCCCCTGATGATCCGTATCGGAGCCAGACGACGGACCACCTATATGTATGCCACCAATGTGGTGGCTCAGACCCGTTCCGGACTCATATCCGGATGATGAGCCCGGGGAACTACCTCGACCGATAGATAAATGAGAACGGCGTGCACCCCTTCCTCGAGGAGTAGACACATCATCTCGTGGTGAAGATCTTCAACCGGAATACATCTATTATGTTGAAAATTAATAAATAAGTTGCATTTATAACAAGAAACGTATAAGTTGAAGTTTTATATTAAACATACAATGCGTTGCATTTATAATTAATAAGTTGAAATTCGAATGTGGTAAGTTTTCTACATAATGTGCTAATCTTTGTCGTCTTTTTCATTGTCATTTTCATCTTCCTCATCTACATAGTCATCCTCGTCATCTTCTTCTTCTTCTGAAGCTTCATCTTCTTCATATTCATCATCATCTTCTTCATCCTCTTCTGTTTCGAGGACAGTATCAGTGTCTTGATTTTCCTCATCATCTTCAATTTCTACCTGGTCACCATCTCGTTGAAGTGATATAGTATCATCTACATCGACAATGTTTACTATATTCACATCATCATCCTCCTAATACGGTGACTTTAATGTAGAACTAGACACATCAACTTGACCAATATCGACATTGGACCTTGTCTTAATAGAACAAGCTTCCCACCAGTCTCTACACTGTTGATTCATACTTGGATATGAACAGTAATACACTTGTGTAGCTTGGAAGGCTAATACAAAGGGTTCATACTTTCTAAGTCTGCGTGTATGATTTACAGACACTAATTTGAACTGAGGATCAACCCTTGTACCTGCCGACGAAGTGTCAAACCAGTCACACTTGAAGAAAAAGACCTTTTTATTGTATAACCCTAGATATGTGAGTTCACACACTTCGACTAATTATCCATAAAAATCTATCTTACTCGAGTCTCCATAGTTACCAGCTTTGATGCACACACCACTACTCATAGTGGCTTTGTGAGTTCCATGAGATATTGTGTGAAATTTATAACCATTCACCAAATAACCATGATATGTTGTAATCATTGGTGAAGGTCCACTTGCAATATCCCACATAACAGGATCTGTTACATAAGTTTGTACCTATATCACCAAAAAGTTATAATATTTATCAAGTTAAGTATTGATGCATATATCTTAATTATAAATTCAATTCAAGTTAGATTAGTGTCAATTTGGCTCACATAGGTACAAAACCATTCAGGAAATTCTATCGACATTTTCTTGTCAATGTCCATGTTAGAAATTCATGGATTTGAGAGTCTGAGTTGTGATTCGTATTCCCTTCATACAACAAGTAGATATTAGTTGATAAAAACTACATATTAAATTAAATAAAAGTGTTATATTGAGTTGTAAAACTTTATTTGATATATGGATCGATCTCCACACAATTATGGAGTACGTATAGATGAGCAGCTCTGTATTACCTATCATCCAATGATCTTTTGGCTGTCTTACCAGCACCAGTTCCAACCAATTTGAATATGGAAAGCAAGCCTGGTTGATCTTGTTCCCCACTAGTAGAACATCCTCCAACGTAGTTGCGACACAACTCTCTATGTATCGTACTGACATGACCCTCAAAATAATATGAGTAAAATGCAGTGACTTCCTCCACTAAGTATGCAGAACATATAGAACCCTCAACACTTGCTTTGTTCTTTACATTATTTTTAAATTTTCTCAAATATCTGTATCGAAATGATTGTGGTGGAAAACATTAAACATAATGTATTAATTGAAATATAACTTGTAATTAAGATGTTTTGAAGTACCTCTCAAATGAGTACATCCATCGATATTGAACTGGTCCTCCATCTCTTGTCTCGTCAGCTAGATGGATAGACAAATGTTCCATTGAGTCAAAGAAGTTTGGCGGAAATATATGCTCAAGTTTACACAAAATCACTGGGATGTTATTGTCAAGTGTCTCCATGTCATCACTCTTTATCTTTCGTGATGTAAAATTATGAAAGAATAAGCACAACTCTGTTATCGACTTCCAAACGGCTTGTGGGAGTAGTTCTCGAAATGCTATGGGTAGTATACGTTGCATGAAAATGTGACAATCGTGACTCTTCATGCCAAACATCTTCAATTTACTCATGTCTACACATCTACCCATATTTGACACGTAACCGTCCATAAACTTAAGGCCTTTCACTCATTCACTCAAGACTTTTCTTTCTTTTTTGTCAAGTGTGTAACATGCCTTGGGATATTTATTGGTATACTCGTCACACATTAACTCTGGTCTATGACAATACTAGTTTAGTTCCATCCTAGACTTTGCTGTGTCTTTTGTCTTGCTTCGACATTCATCACAATATTGAAAATGTTATACAAAATATTCTTTTCAATGTGCATAACATCTAAATTGTGACGAATCAACAAAGAACTCTAATATGGAAGGTCCCGAAAGATGCTCTTTTCCTCCATCCAGTGGTAACTTGTTTTAAAATACGCTTGTTATTATCATCATAATCGTCAGTTACCTTCACGAGACCCAGATCTTCAATCTTATATAATAGCTCTTCCCCTGACTTCCTCTCTAGAGGATCATCTGCAACAACTTTATTCTTTCTAAAAATACTCTTTTCCTCTTGAACTGATGATCATAAGGTAAGAACTTGCGATGTGTGTCAAACCATGACTGCTTCCGGCTATGTGTTAAAGAAAATGCTTCAGTCTGTTCCATGCATCGAGGAAAAGCTAATCTTCCAGCTGTAGTCCAACCAGACAACATAGAGTATGCTAGAAAATTACTTATGGTCCACATCAACGCTGCATGCATCTGGAAGTTCTGTTTCTTTGAAATGTCATAAGTATGTGCACCAACTGTCCACAATTGATTCAGTTCAGATATAAGTGGTTGTACATCTATCTTATCTTTTGGATTTCTTGGACCAGGAACAAGCACTATGAGAAACATGTGTTGTTCTTTCATGCACAACCACAGAGGTAAGTTGTAAGGTGTAAGGATAACAAGCCAAGATGAGTACTGTTGTCCCGACTGACCGTAGGGTTGAAAACCATCTGTTGATAGGCCTAATCTGATATTCCTTGGTTCCGCTGCAAAACCTGGGTAAGTCACATTAAAGTGCTTCCATGCCGGTGAATCTGCAGGATGTCGCATAACACCATCATCAACTGAAGTCGAATGCCAGATCATGTCTTCCGTTGTAGCTTTAGATGCATACAACCTCTGTAAACGAGGTGTTAAAGGAAAATAGTACATCTTCTTATATGCAACTGGGTTACGTCCCCGACTCCTATCTTTGTATCAATTTTCATTGCAAAACTTACAATTCTCAAGATTGGAATCTGCTTCCCAATATATCATACAGTGATTCATACATGAATCTATCTTCTCTACAGGTAAACCCATTGCACGTAGCAATTTATGTGTGATGTAGTAGTTCATGGGTACTTTGTGATGATCTGGGAATGCTTTGTTTAATAAAACACACATTTCATTAAAATATTTTTGTGGCATTCCATGACGTGCCTTCAAAGTCATTAGGCGAGCCACAAAAGACAACTGAGTGTGGTTCTTACACCCAAGGTATAACTCATTATCAGCGGCATCCAACAACTCGTACAACAATCTTGCTGTAGCATTTGGATCTTCTTCAACATCTGGGTTGTTAAAACTGGAACCCCCGAGATAATGAACCATCTCATGGTATGTCCCGTAATCTTCTTTAGGTTTTACATCTGCATCGACACGTGTTTCTTTTGAACATCTGAAGGTATTTTAGTTTTCCCATGAAACCTCCAGATCTCGTAACCACATGTGAAACCTTTTCTAGCAAGATGTAGTTGTACAACATCTGTACTTCTAAACCATATATTCCTACACTTCACACACAGACATTTAATTTTTTCTCCATCCATGTACTGGTGTTGACTACTTGTAAATCTTAAGAACTCTTCAAGCACAAAAAGAAAATATGGATTAAATCCTATATTCGGAAGTAACCACAAGTATTCACATAGTAAAATAAAGATTAATTAGTTACGGAGAGGACGAGACTATATTAGTGGTCTATTAAATTAGACATTTAAATGAAGATTGCACATGTTTAAACAGAGACTCACTTAAGAAAGTGTTTTATGGGAGTTGAATATATGAGTTGAATTATTTGAAGTTGAATAGAGGGAGAGAATTATGAAAATTATAAGTTCACAAGCGTTTGGTCATTTTGGAAAATGTTATGGTGAGTTATCTTGTAGCTAATTGCATCTAATATAACGAGTCACTGAATCTTGTAAATCATTGATTTGCATTGATGAATTATAAGTTGATGTTTATACTGTTTAACGTTAACCATATGGAGATCACGAGCAATATTGAGTTTAATTATGTGATATTCAAAGATCACAAGCATTTAGTCATTTTTGGTCATTTTGGGAAATGTTATGTTGAGTTATATTATACCTAATTTCATCCAAATAACCTATATCATTGAATCTAATCAAAACAGCCAATCATAATCATGAAAACATCCCAACATACATTTCATGATCAAAACATCCGAATATAATAATAAAAAATCCCTACATACATCTCATCATCAAAACATCATAACACATGCATCTCATCAAACCACCATGGTGCGTCGTTTTACACCAAAAATAATTCGGCTGACAGACAGCTGGTATGCCCTTACTGCGCAAACAGTAGTAATCAAGATCGTCTCCCAAGGGATCGGCGAGAATTTTTCTATAATTTCAACCTGCAAGCCGAGTCACGAAAATAATTCAGTTTATCGGGAACTAGGAAAATAATAAATAAAAAATAAATAGAGAATATATTTTTGAGTTTTTCTTGAAACAAATAAATTGCAAATAAAAACTAACAAATATGAGAAATATATGAGAAGTATTCCAACAATCAATTAATTCCACCTAGACTTGATATTCCGATCCTCGATGCAAATATAAGAATAATTCATGCAAGTAAACCAGTTATGATCACCGAAGACGCTTCTGACGCGATCTCATCTCTCCATAGTTTCTCGATAATTAGGAAGACGCTTCACTAACTATTTCCCTAATCGAATGACAACCGTAAGAGACACTCTATAGATTTAATGAGCCGACAACATTAAGAACTAGAGACCCGATTCAAAACTGATAAACTTTGACGCATGATTATCGAATTAAGATTATCATTCCCTTGACTAGATAGTCAATTTACTACTAATTAAATCTAACCACGATTACATATGGCTGATTCAATTGACTATTAATCAATTTTACTCAACTAAATATTTCGCACTAGTTATATGAGTAAAACGATTAAATCACAGAGAAAATAGAGAACAACAAATACTTGCATACGAATTAAAGGAGAAAGAATAAATTAGATCTCACGGAATGATTGCGTTCGGGCTTCCTTAATCGACGTTGGAATAAAAAGTTTAGCTACAGAACATAATCAAATAAATAATATATATTAAATAAGCAATGGTGGAGATAATTATAATAAACAAACTTTAGAATTGGAATTTGCCACAAAGTGTGGCTTGACATCACGTAAACAATGTTGGAGAAAAGAACAAAACCCAAATCTCCCTCTAAAGTGGGCGGCTGTATCTCTATGGGAAAAGTAACGTCCAAATTGTGTCTAAGCACACAATTATATATTCTTTAATTTATCCTAGACTAGTTGCCAAAATAAGGGCAATAATTACCAAGTCTCAAAACATAAGTAATAAGGAAATTCTCCAAGTAATTAGGTATCTTCTTGATCATCATTCCAATTAATCCTAGTAATTTTCTCCAAATATTCTCAAAATCAATCAATCGCTCCAAGTGTCGAGAAAATCTACAATTTGACAATTAAACATAAGTAAGTGAATAATTAATATCCAAAATCATATAAAAATATCACAAAATAATTGTATAAAATACACCTAATCAAATCCCCCCACACTTGCTCAATGCTTGCCCTCGAGCACAAATAGAATTGGAAACTGAAGAAGCATAAGATAGGGACTCGATTTGAGATAAAAAGACTATTGGCCACTAATCAAAAGAAACCAATCATGATCAACATCAAAATACAACCACCTTCAAACCACAAACCTTTCCTTGAATCCACATAATTTCATGCGTACACCCTTCATCTAAGTCAAAAAGTGCAATTCAATCGGATAACTCAAAGACACTCGATAATAAGAGGTATGGTTAATTCACACATACGTAACTCGACTCTATCCATCATAGATTTGCCAATATGTCACTGTATCCACAAAATGAAAAGAATTTGTGCACTAATCATTAGGACTTCATGGGGTTGTAAGGGGCTAGGGTACAAGGTAGGATAGTAAGAAAAAGAAAGTAGATAACAAGGGGCTAAATAATCCAACAACTTGCAAGCCAAACACCAAATTTTTCACTTCATTCTTCCTCTTCTCTCATGTTCTCAGCCTGCCCGTCCCGTTTTTTACTCTTTCTTTCTTTTTTCTTTTTTTTAATACAGGACATGAGGGTTGCAACGCTTATAAATCAGAAAAGGGGCTAGATGGGACCATATAAACTCAACTTCATCAATTCATATCCTCCAAAATTCAAAAGTACACCATCTTCAAGAGCATACCGATTTTAAAGTGCTAATATTCAAACACATGCTCATTTGTTCTTCACATTCCATCCTTCAAGTACTTGCAAGTTGTTGGTGGGACAAAGAAGGCTAAAAAGGCTATGGTTCAAGAATTTGTGGGTTCATAATCCAAGAAAATGGGGTAAAGGCTTAATTGGCTAACAAGGGAGAAGATGTAGGTGATTTTCAATCAAATAGCCAAAGAAAGAATGCCTAAATCACGTTCATGCGAAAAAATTTAATTTCAAAGTTTCAAATATGACAACAAGGAAAACCGGACATCAAGAAATCAAGAATACGGAATCACTCAACAAAGAAAGTAACGAAGCAATTTATGTGTTGCTCATTTCGCTCAATTCTCACCATATAAGTAGGCTTTCAAAAGTTGGATCAATTCGCACACTTCCTCATCCGTCGACACATACGGGCTTTCACAAAATTAGTTTCATCAAAGAATTCAACCAAACAAACCACAAAGACGTATTCTAATCTATCACATTCATGATGCAATTTTCAAAGTGGCCAAAGAGACTCAAAACAACAAATATCCATCAAAACAAAGATTCAAGAACGATGCAACTAACAAAAAAAAAATATTACTCAAAGAAGACCCCCCCACACTTGAACAACACATTGCCCTCAATGTCTAAAGATACAAAAGGAGTAGAGCAAGACACAAAATAAAAGTGGAGAGGGCGATCCATAGCATCAAGCTTTTCATGTAACTCCTTGGCCCAACGAGGTGGGTGTTGCTCGAAGTGGTCCCTGTGTGCACGGATTTGTTCTTGTAGCCAAGCCTGCAAGTCGGGCTGAACGGGTTGCGTAGATGGATGTTTTGGGCTTGCAAAAGAGGAAGTGGTCGAGCCGGCAACGCTCAGCGATAACAATTGATATTGCCCTTGGGCATTAATAAAGATTAAACCCATATTCAATAGATCAGAAATAGAGAAACGAGAAGGGTGTAAACTAATGGGATCCACGGGGTCAATGTGTAAGTTGTGTGCTAATTGTGCGATCAAGGCTCCTAATGACATTTTGTGATTGAAGTGATTGGCACCATATCGCCACTGGGAGGCTAACCAATACCCAAAATTCATTTTGACACCCTTAAGCATGTTCTCTAGAATAAATATCTCTTGCATTGTAACAATATGGTGCGGCCAAACAAATTATGAGCTAGAAATCTATGACACGATCGTAAGCCGTCATCAAGGATATGAGCACTTTTCGAACAACCTTCCTATATGTGGACTCACACGACAAGGCTTTCCATCTCTCATGGATGGAGCAAGAAAAAGAAGGTGGCATATCACAATCAGCAGATAAATAAGCATCACTCTAAACAGACTCATCAGTCTCAAAACCTAACAATGTATTAATCGAGTTGACAGAGAGACTAAAATGAGTCATCTTCATACGAAATAGAACTGCACGAGAATCATTGACGGGCAGACGTGGCTCAAAGATAAATGAAAATTAGAAATCTAAGACCAAATCAAGGTAAACATGTTGTTCAATATCCAGAAATCTATCCCAACCAATACGTGCAAAATAATCTCAAATTTTATCATTTACGCCCAACACATGCAGAGATGACTAATCAAACAAATGTGGCTCAACAAGAGTGCGAGTGATGTTTTTGCGGTACCTGGCTAACATCCTCGGGTCCGAGGTCGATACGGGCGGGGCGACAGTAGCCTTGGCTTTTTTCTTTCTCTTGGCAGCGGGTGAAGTGGAGCTAGGTTTGTCAGGGATAAGTTCGGGCTCATCTTCATCCGGGTGAGGCTCGTCATCTGCTGCCGCATCAACATCGACGATCTCCGGAGCAGCATTCGAGGCTTCTGCATGTTGGGAACGAGTACACCGCCAATGTCCAGATGGAGCGGCTTCACTGCGTTTGCTCGGAGGTTGGCGACGGGGCTGTCTCGGAGGTGCGGGTGGTGCTGCAGAGTTCTCCGGTGTAGGTAGAGTTGGGTTTGTGCTCATGTTTCTTGGTGGGCGACGGGGTGGTGATGGTGGTCGGAAACCTGCTTTCTTGGATGAAGTGCCGAGCATCCAGAGAGTCTTCGGCATAGGAGAGGGCTGCGTGACTGTGTTAATGGGGAAGCAGAAGTGATATCGTGGCGAGGGAAAGGTTGTCGCGGCTAGTTGGTGCTGCGGTGTGTGAACGCGAGGAGTGTAGTGCTAGCTTGGGTGTGAAGGTGAGGAGTGTAGGGTAGAGACGTAGAGGTGAAAACATTTGAATTTAGGGATTTTTACTTCCAAGTCAAAATTAAAAATGGGTTGGATGCTGGGCTTGGGAGAAATAGGAGCTTTGAGTTTGGGCTGGGTTTATGTCTAAAATGGGCTTGGGTGAAGGAAATTGTTAGTTAATTTTGGGCTTCACTAATGGCTACTCCAAAACCTGGCCAAGCAAAACAAAAACAGATCAGTCCGATGATTGAATGGTTATTTATTTTTATTTTTTTGCAAATAAAAATAAAAAAGTAAATAAATATAAATATTAATTGATAAGATAGGAAAAATGCAAATAAATAATAGATATAATAGGCTAGAAAAATAATAAAAATAAATAAAAACAAGTCTTGGGTTGCCTCCCAATAAGCGCCCTTGTTTAACGTCCTAGGCTTGACGTTTTGCGTGCTCGATCTCAGGTGATCAGTGGTGGGGCCAGGCTCAAAACGTCACAAGTAACTAACTGCACTCCTTCGTAGTATGGTTTCAACAACTAACCATTCACTTTGAGAATTTTCTGAGTCTCCAAGCTTTTAATGATAATGGCACCATGCGAGCTAATATCAACAACCTCAAATGGTCCCAACGAACAAGATTTCAACTTGCTAGGCATAATCCTCAAACGAGCATTGAAAAGCAAAACTTTCTGCCCAATCTCAAGAGACTTCCTTCGAATGTACTTGTCATGGAGAAACTTTGTGCGTTCCTTGTATCGACTCGCGTTATCATACGCCTCCAATCTAAGCTCTTCCAACTCTTGCAATTGATATTTCCTCTCTCAACCCACAACATCCTCGTCGAGGCAACAATTCTTCACGGCCCAAAAATCTCTATGCACTAACTCCACGGGTAGATGACATTGTTTCCCAAAAATCAGTCAGTATGGGGACATTCCAATGGGTGACTTAAACACTGTGCGGTATGCCCATACAGCGTCATCTAAACGCAGACTCTAATCTTTTCGGCTTGGGTTCACCGTCTTCTCAAGAATACTTTTCACCTCTCGATTTGAAACTTCAGCTTGTCCGTTTGACTGTGTGTGTTAGGCGGTGGCAACTCAATGATGCACTCCATATTTCTTGAACAAAGCCGACAAGGTGCAGTTACAAAAATCCGTTCCTTGATCACTTATGATGGCTCGAGGTACACCATACCTATTAAAGATGTTAGACTTAAGGAAACCTGCAACCACTTTAGAATCATTAGTTCGGGTGGCCTTAACTTCCACCTATTTCGAAACATAGTCCACGACCAATAAAATGTAAGAATTTCCAAACGAACTAGGAAACGGACCCATGAAGTCCATGCCCCAAATATCAAAAATTTCACATATCAAAATAGGAACCTGGGGCATCTCGTTGCAAGAAGAGATATTACCTGTGCGTTGGCAACGATCACAACTCTTACAAAAATTGTAGGCATCTTTAAAGATGGTCTCCCAATAAAAACCACAATCAAGATTCTTATGAGCCGTCCATTTCGGACCGAAATGACCACCACATGCATGGGTATGAAAAAACTCCAGAATTGAATGAATCTCATCATCGGGGATGCAACGTCAAATCACTTGATCGGAGCACGTTTTCCACAAATAGGGCTCGTCCCATATGAAATACTTGACTTGACTTCTTAATTTATTCTTGCGTGCCGTCTCCATACCCTTAGGAAAAATACCAGCCGTTAAATAATTATCCAAATTAGCGTACCAAGGGGTCTTACCGTCAACCATTAAAAGCTGTTCATCTGGAAAGTCATCCAATATGGGCACACCGTCTGACTGCGACTGCAGTCTGCTTAAATGGTCAGCGACGTGATTCTCGGCTTCCTTTTTATCTTTTATTTCCAGATCGAATTCCTGCAATAAAAGTATCCAACGAATTAAACGAGGTTTGGACTCCTTTTTAGAAAATAAGTACTTGAGTGTTGCATGATCAGAATAGACAACAACTTTAGAACCAATCAAATATGATCTAAATTTTTCACAAGCAAAAACGATAGCCAATAGTTCTTTCTCCGTGGTCGTGTAATTGCATTGAGTGGGGTTGAGAGTTTTGGAGGCGTAGTAGATAAACATGACTCTTTTTTCCAACTCTTTGCCCAAGAACGGCTCCAACGGCGAAATCGCTAGCATCACACATGATCTCAAATGGTTCTCCCCAAATTGGTGGTTGAATGATAGGTTTCGAGGTCAACTTTTTCTTCAAAAGATTGAAAGCTTCCTTGCATTTTTCATCGAACACAAAAGACACATCTTGATGAAGCAACCTTGTGAGCGGTTGAACAATATTCGAGAAGTCTTTTATGAAACGCCTATAAAAACCTGCATGACCTATAAAGCACGAATCTCTTTCACATTAGTAGGATAAGGTAACTTAACAATCAAATCAACTTTCGTCTTATCAACTTCCACACCCCTTTTAGAAATCACATGGCCGAGAATAATTCCCTCTTTAACCATAAAATGAGACTTTTCAAAGGTGTTGGTCCCGAAAGAGCAAGGTTTGGTGTATTGGGGGGAGGGGGGGGGGGGGGGGGAAAACACCAAATA
>JAPKLX010000672.1:16264-57811 GCA_026898415.1 Leonotis leonurus
CCCCCCCCCCCCCCCCCCCCCCCCCCCCCCCCCCCCCCCCCCCCCCAATACACCAAATACAAACTTTTCAGTTTACTTGACTAATTTGAATAAGAGAGATTTAAGCTTTCTGTATTACAGATTGCTCAAAGTGTTAGACCAGATCGACTATCTAATCGATCTTGTTCTGTCCAAACAGAATCTCTCAAGTGAGTAACACAAAGCAGAGAGCAAGAATAATCTTATTCTGTAACAGTATATTGTGTGCGGAATAATGGTGGACTTAGTCGGTGCTCTTTGTTTAGAAAACCTTTAGAAAACTTAACCAAATATTTAGGAGATTGATTAAGAGTGCAGTTTGAATGAGTATGGCAGATAGTGAATAAAATAACTGGAATATAAATACAGAAAGTAAATAACGCAGTTATTTTACGTGGTTCGGGAAACCCCCTACGTCCACGGTCTAATCCAAACTGGATTAGATATCCACTACTAGGATACTCTTCTTATTTATACTCGCTGAGAACGAGCCACAAGTTTCAAACACAACCTGGTTGAAACTTATGTACGAATAAGGGTCGTGTCCTTTTACAACTTACAGAAAACTACTGTAAACAGGATCTCTTCACGTTAATCCTCTAGAAAACTACTAGCTAGCAAAGATCTCCTTCTTTCTTTCTCGATAAGACAGACTTGAATCGAGGTGTGATTACGATCACGAACGGTTCGAAACACGATTTGGTTGAAATCTTCTCTTAGTAAATGCTTCGATGGTTGGGATGATTTCTGGGCAGAGTAGCTTGAAATGATAAATGATCTTATTCGCGTGTATTTACTGCCAGTCTCTGTTCCGAGCTTTTATAGGTGTAGAATTTTAAAATTCTAACCGTTGAGCTTGATTGGTTTGGAGTAAATGTGATTTCACCAATCAAGGATAGTGAATCCCTAGATGGTAAGCAGATCGTTTGACAGATACTGCTTTCCATTTTCTTGTCTTGATTGATTCTCTTCCTTTTGTGGTACGAAAGACTTAGTTTAGACTTTGGGATTCATAGACACTTTATCTGATTTCAACATTTGAGTGTTGATCTGGTTGAACTTTCTGGTTGAGAGTTTCTGGTTCAACTTTCTGTCTGAGCTGATTTGCTTCAACTTTCTGGTTGAAGCTTTCTGGTTCAACTTTCTGTTAGAGTTGATTTGCTTCAACTTTCTGTTTGAGGCTTTCTGGTTCAACTTTCTGTCAGAGTTGATTCGCTTCAACTTTCTGGTTGAGGCTCTCTGGTTAAACTTCCTGTCAGAATTGATCTGCTTCAACTTTCTAGTTGAGTTGATATGCTTCAACTTTCTGGTTGAGGCTTTCTTGGTTCAACTTTCTAACTGAGTTGATATTCTTCAACTTTCTGGTTGAGGCTCTCTTGGTTCAACTTTCTGATATCATTCTGATCCTTCTGACATCTGGCTGGAACCTAAACAAGACATATCAAAATAATAATAGGTTCTCCTAACAGAAACACTTTCAATGTTTCTGTCACATATGAACCAGACAGAAGTAATATAGAACATGAATAATCCTAAGTGTGTTTTCGAGGGAGCATCATCAAAACTTAAATTATTTGTGGGGTTCCCAACAAAAGGTTAACACAAGGTTCGTCTCAATGCATCTCTGCAAAACAACATCAAGATTAGACAAAAAAACATCAAAAGAATCACCATGTACGGTAAAATCATCCATAAAAATCTCAATGAAATTCTCAATCATATCAGAAAAGATGCTCATCATACACCTTTGAAAAGTACAAGACGCATTACATAGTCCAAAAGGCATACGACAATAAGCAAAAGTACCAAATGGACAAGTAAAAGTGGTTTTTTCTTGATCTTCTTGGGCTACAAAAATCTGGAAGTATCCTGAATAGCCATCAAGAAAGCAAAAGAACTCTTTTCCAGCCAATCTTTCAAGCATCTCATCAATAAATGGTAAATGAAAATGATCTTTCCTAGTGGTAGCATTCAACTTCCTAAAATCTATGCACATACGCCAACCGGTTTGAAGTCTCATAGGAATCAACTCATTATGCTCATTCTTGACTAACTGAAAACCAGACTTCTTAGGTACCACATGAACTGGACTAACCCATGCACTATCAGAAATGGGATAAATAATCCCTAAATCAAGCAATTTAAGTATTTCTTTAAGTACAACTTCTTTCATAGCAGGGTTCAACTTCCTTTGAGGATTTCTAGATGGCTTACTGTTAGGCTCAAGCAAAATTCTATGCATGAAAATAGAGGGGCTGATACCTTTAATGTCGGCTAAAGTCCAACCAATGACAGTTTTGTGCATTTTCAAAAGTTCAATCAATCGTACCTCTTGTCCCTCGCCAAGCTCCTTACTTATGATGACAGGCAGCGTGTCTTGCTCTCCCAAAAACACGTATTTAAGGTGCTGAGGTAGAACCTTCAATTCTAGCTTCGGTGCTTTCTCAACAGATGGAAGCTGGCGTTCTGCACTGGTCGGTAAGGGCATCCTGCTCGACATGTGCCGGACTGGAATATATTCTACAGCGTAAAACAGTTGAATAATCTCCTTCATGGCGTCACTCTCCTCTGATTTTCCGTCTTCTTCACTCAGCGCACCAATGAGAACGCGCTCAAGTTCATCCTCCCTGAAATTCTCAACAAAATACTCGACCAAAGGGTCAATAACATCAATCATAGAAACAGATTCAGGGTCCTCAATATGCTTCATAGCTTTAAACATATCGAAAGTAACAATGTCTCCATCAAATTCAAGACTCAAAAGACCTTTATCCATATCAATTTTTGCCCTAGTAGTTTTCATGAAAGGTCTTCTTAATAAAATCAAAGGTCTTTTCGAAGAAAAAGAATCATCCATATCCACAATATAAAAATCCACGGGGAAGTACATGTCATTCACTTTCACGAGAACATTCTCAACTACTCCCTTAGGATAGACATGAGACCTATCGGCTAACTGTATGACCACCGGTTTCCGTCAGAGGTCCTAAATTCAAATCTTTATACACAGAATATGGCATGACATTTATGGATGCACCTAATTCTAGCATAACTTTCTCAACTCTTTGATTGCCAATAATGCATGGAATAGTGAACATACCAGGATCCTTACACTTTTGTGGTAATTTCCTCTGAATGACCGCCGAGACATTTTCACTCACCCTTATTTTTGCATCATTCCTGAACTTCATTTTCTTAGAGTATAACTCCTTAAAAAATTTAGCATACCTGGGAACTTGTTTGATAGCATCAATAAGGGGCAAATTTATATCGATCTTCTTGAAAACTTCCAAAATATCCTTCTCTTCTTCCTCCTTCTTGTTATGTGTCAACCTGGAAGGAAAAGGAGGTTTAATCAGTGATTGAGAAACTGGAATCGTAGGTTCTTTACTTACCTTTGTGGATTCAATGGTGGTGGGCGATTTTGGCTGCTCATTGGTGTTTCTCTCAACCGCTTCATCATGTTTTGCTTCATCATCTTTCTGTATAGGCTCTGACTCAACTAATGTCTTCTCATTCCTTAGAGTGATAGCAGACACATTCTCCTTGGGGTTCAACTCCGTTTGAGAGGGCAATTTCCCTTGGCTATTTTGGATCCGAGTAACTTGGGTAGCCAATTGCATGATTTGTGTTCCCATATTACCCAAAGCGACCTGCGTTCCTGTTGGAATGTTTGTTGAGTTTGCACTAGATTCTTGATGATTTCACTGCTTTGAGCAAGACTCTTCATGATGTCGCTCATACTCGGTTCTGCGCGGGCAGTATGGGCATACTGACCAGCTTGCAGAGGTTTTTGGACATAAACTCCGGGTTCTTGCTGATTCCACCAAAAATTGGGATGATTTCTCCATCCCGGGTTGTAAGAATTTGAAAAAGGGTCATTCCTCCTATTCCTTTGCGCATTCATATACTGCTTGTCTCCCGATCCCATGCACGCTTGCTCTGTGTGATTATCCTGCAAAGATGGACAAGAATCAGTGTAATGAGTAACTTCAGAACAAATCTCACACTTCATCTTTTGAGTTTGAGCTACAGCAAGGTCTCTGACTAAAGAAGTCAAAGCATCAATTTTATCAGTTACTCCAGAATCTTCCACCTTCTGCACCGACATGTATCGATTGTCATCCTCATCCTCATATTGTTGGCCATTAGATACCATATCCATTATGAGTTGTGTGGCTTCCTCCAAGGTTTTATTAGTCAAACTTCCACTACAAGCAGCATCTACAATCTTCCTGTCAAAAACAGACATACCACGATAAAAGTAATTAGTAAGCAAGTGATATTCTGAAAATCCATGATCAGGGCAATTACGACAAAGTTGTTGAAAACGCTCCCAATAATTAGATAAACTTTCCGTTTTCTTTTGCTTAACGCTACTGATGGCCATCCTCAAATTCGCGGCTCTTGACTCAGGGAAAAATTTCCTCAAAATTTGTTCTTCCAAGTCATCCCAAGCTCGAATCGAACTCGGTGGAAGATCAAAAAGCCAATCTCTAGCTTTTCCTTGCAAAGTATGAGAAAAATTTAGTAACTTCAAGTTATTTTCAGAAAAACCATTAGGACGCAACGTGGCGCAAACTAAATCGAACTCAGCAAGATGCTTGTGTGCGCTTTCTCCCGGCAAATTTCCAAACTTAGGTAGCACTTGGATGAATCCAGGCCGTATTTCAGAATTTCCATTGATTGATGGCAGCACAATGCACAAAAGACGGTTGCTCCTGTGGCGGCCTAACTCCTTTATCAGTTCAGGTCTCTGTTGCTCAGGAATCACCACACGTCTTTCTTCTTCATTCCTCTCGTTCCTTTGGTTATTTTCAGCCATTGAAACTTGAGTAGCTTCCTTCAACTCTTTGATTTTCTTGTTTAATTTTCGGGCAGTCTTCTCGATCTCTGGATCAAAAATCAATTCGCCTGTACGAGAAGAACGGGGCATAAACAAAAAAAAAATAGAATAAAATAAATAAGTAAAAAAAAATTGCAGAACGAAATTAATCAGAAAATGCTGCTTAAACCGATCCCCGGCAACAACGCCAAAATTTGGTGCTTCGTTTTACACCAAAATTAATTCGGCTGACAGACAGCCGGTATGCCCTTACTGCGCAAACAGTAGTAAGCAAGATCGTCTCCCAAGAGATCGGCGAGAATTTTCCTATAATTTCAACCTGCAAGTTGAGTCACGAAAATAATTCGGTTTATTGGGAACTAGGAAAATAATAAATAAACAATAAACAGAGAATATATTTTAGGGTTTTTCTTGAAATAAATAAATTGCAAATAAAAACTAACAAATATGAGAAATATATGAGAAGTATTCCAACAATCAATTAATTCCACCTAGACTTGATATTCCGATCATCGATGCAAATATAACAATAATTCATGCAAGTAAACCAGTTATGATCACCGAAGACGCTTCTGACGCGATTTCATCTCTCCATAGTTTCTCGATAATTAGGAAGACGCTTCACTAACTATTTTCCTAATCGACTGACAAGCGTAAGAGACGCTATATAGATTTAATGAGCCGACAACATTAAGAACTAGAGAGACCCGATTCAAAACCGATAAACTCTGACGCAGGATTATTGAATTAAGATTATCATTCCATTGACTAGATTGTCAATTTACCACTAATTAAATCTAACCACAATTATTTATGGCCGATTCAATTGGCTATTAATCAATTCTACTCAACTAAATATTTCACACTACTTATATGAGTAAAACGATTAAATCACAGAGAAAATAGAGAACAACAAATACTTGCATACGAATTAAAGGAGAAAGAATAAATTAGATCTCACAGAATGATCGCATCCGGGCTTCCTTAATCGACGTTGGAATAAAAAGTTTAGCTACAAAACATTATCAAATAAACAATATATATTAAATAAGCAATGGTGGAGATAATTATAATAAACAAACTTTAGAATTGGAATTTGCCACAAAGTGTGGCTTGACATCACGTAAACAATGTTGGAGAAAAGAACAAAACCCAAGTCTCCCTCTATAGTGGGTGGCTGTATCTCTATGGGAAAAGTAACGTCCAAATTGTGTCTAAGCACACAATTATATAATCTTTAATTTAACCACACTAGTTGCGAAAATAAGGGTAATAATTACCAAGTCTCAAAACATAAGTAATAAGGAAATTCTCCAAGTAATTAGGTATCTTCTTGATCATCATTCTAATTAATCCTAGCAATTTTCTCTAAATATTCTCAAAATCAATCAATCGCTCCAAGTGTCGATAAAATCTACAATTTGACAATTAAGCACAAGTAAGTGAATAATTAATATCCAAAATCATATAAAAATATCACAAAATAGGTGTATAAAATACACCTAATCACACCACAACATAATATTACACATATTGAGAGAAGATCCTTAAGACGTAATCAAAATCTATCCCAAAGGAGAAGATCTTTAAGAAATTAATTACGTCTATCCCAATGTCATAAAATATATATGCAACAATTATTAGTCTAACCAATTAAATCTAATTACTAATTAACATAAGATATTCAATCTAATTACCTAGATTACATATATATAATTAACCTAAGTAATTAAACAATAAAATTATTATAATTAACTAAATTATTTAATTAACTAAACAAATTAAATAAACATGATTAAATTAAACATAATGTAATTACCTTTCACCGAAGGAGGTGGAATCGGAGCGGCGGAAGACGGCTCCGGAAGGCTAAGGGAGGAGTCGGGAGGCGACAGGCGTAATTGAAGAAACCCTAATTAATTCAAAATTTAACATAATTAACAAAGACCCTAGTTTAATAAATACTCTAATTAAACAAATACCCTAATTGAAAATACCGTAACAATACCCTAATTAACATAATTCAAAATACTCTAATTAAACAAATACCATAATTAACAAATACCCTAATTGAAAATACCCTAATTAAGACAACCTAATTAGTTAATTAGGTCTAATTATCAAACTAACTATAATTAAAAAATTTAATTAACAATATAAACTAACAATTTAAACTAACATAAATTAACAATTACAACAATTTGACAATTATAAATTGTCTAACACAATTCCACAATTAACAATTACAAATTATCAAATTAACAATTACAATTACACAATTAACAATTTAATTACAAATTGTCTAACAAATTATCTAATTACAAATTGTCTAACACAATTAACAATTTAATTAACCATAATTAACATAAAAATTATCAAAAATTATTTAAAATGTAAAAACAAAAAATTGAATACCTTACCTGTTGGAGGGCGGTAGCGACGGGGAGAGGCTGGGGCGGCGGCGGCGACTAAAAAATGGGCTCCAGGCGGCGGCAGGTCCAGGGGAGGTGCGGGCAGGCGCGAAGATGCACGGGGGAGGCGGCGGACGACGGATCAGGCGCGGGGAGCGGCGGCGGGTTCTTCCCCAACTTCAAATGGTTGTAAAAATGAGAAATAAAGAGAGAAATAGAAAGGGAGGGGGGGGGGGGGGGGGGAGGAGGGAAGGAAAATGGAGGGATTGGACTTACATGGGAGTATTAGGGCGGTGGGAACTGCAAATCTCCGGTGAAGCCTTCAAATCGTCGGTGGGAAAGATTTTTAGAGTTGTTGCATCTGTTTTCACGAAATGGGAGAGACGACGACTAATTTAAAGGGCGGGACGACGGAATGGATGACGGACCAGTCCGTCATCCGCTATAAAATTAAAAAACAATAATAATAAAAGCTACTAACGACGGAATGGACGACGGAACAGGCTAACGACAGACTTGTCCATTGTCCAGTCCGTTGTTAGATTTGGCGCCAACTTACGCGCCAAAAAAACGGTCGCTAGTCCGTCGCCAGTCGGTTGTAAGCCTTATTCGTTGAAGTCCGTCGCCAGTCCGTCACCAGTGGACGACGGATATGCATTCTGTCGTCCATTCCGTCGCCAGTTTGAGGTTTTTTTGTAGTGTTTGGGTAGGTAACGCCAATAATTATTATGGATTTAATATTGGATATTAAATCAAACATTTAGTATCTCATATTTTTTCCACATAACACAACTCTTGTTTTAGAAACAAACACATCGTCCATCGTAATTTTTTGAGATCCATAACCTCTTCGTCCATGAGTATTTGTACTAAAGTTGCTCCCAAATAGATGAGGCGAATGCTCATTCATAGATGCATGGTAACATCGTGTGATGGGGTTGACTTGCTTGATCTTAATCATTTTATCATGTCATACCGAATAAAATGATTAGTGGACGCATATTAATTTGATCAATAAACCAAAAATTGAAAATTTGATGAACAATCTAATAAGTTATATTTTTGTAGTCATCAGCCAAAGTAGAGACTGCAATAATATTCTTTGATTGCAATTGGCTTGGAGCATACCGAGTGATATTTTTGTAGTCATCAGACAAAACAGAGGCTGCAATTTTATTGACTTGAATCTCGTACCACTAAGATTTATATTTGATGTAAATCTGTATTTTGCATTTGGGGTGCGTTATATGTTAAAATTAGTGAAGCTAATCAAAACAATTAAATTGTTGTTTGAATAATGATACACATGTTATCTTTGTTTACTTTGTTCTAATTTGCTTCTCTTTATTTTTCATTCATATGAGATGTCTTCTATTATGTTAAAAGGCTTGGTTGAATCTCATAAGTTGAATGGGTCAAACTTTCTGAATTGACTAAGAAATTTGCGTTTGGTCCTAAGGCAAGATACGAGTGAGTATGTCTTGGACACATCACTCAAAAACATCATTATCAAGGCTTTTGGAGAGTTTAAAATTAATACAATCAACGCTTTTGGGGAGTTTAAAATTAATACTAAGATTTTCTTGATGACTCATTAATGTAACATATCAACATCAGTAACGGGCCGTCAATTCCAGCAGCATTAGAGTGAGCTTGGACCTATAAATAAAATCCTTCAACATATCAGAGTTTTCTTCTTGTCCAGTTCACCGAAACTCGTTGGTCTGCGGTGCTGCACCTTCAAGATCAAAAGTCATTTCATCTTTAGATACGTTGTGTTATTTTTGCATTATGGAGGCGTAATTCGTTTTGTGAAAAGAGCGATTTTCTTTACTCGACTTAAACTTTCGATTTTGTATTTTTATAATTTCTTGTAATAGTTTAATCATGTGTTATTCTTCGTTGTTATATCATCCTTTTCATTTCTTTAAATTTGTAGCGATGATTAAAATATGTGTCGAGTTAAAGGGTTAAAAAATTAACGTTACTTGCCGCACGGAGTATTATTTACGTGTTTATGTGAGTATTATTTTGTTTGAACTAAGATAAATTGTGATGATTTTTTGTTATGGTTAGAGATTATAACAAAGTAGGAAATGATTAAAGACCAGCAAAGTATAAAGGCTTCCGATAAAAGACAAATTACTGCACTGGTATAAAATATGTAAAGTGTTATTCATTACTCATTAGAAGTAGAAATAGACCACGCCACGCGTATATATATAACAATTTAGAGTACGTAGTACGTTCAAATTAACTTCAAATATTTAATTATCCAAATATTGAAACTAATACCTTGATCTTGTCACACAACGACGCAAACTCCAACAAAAGTAACATTAAACATATTGATCAAACTCTATTAATGAACAAAATTTAATTCAGGTCCTCTTGTTCTTGCTGCCAAGCAAGAGGGCGAAATAGAAGAGAAACCTAAAAAGAAAACCCAAGGCAATGGTGATCCACAAACAACCCCACTTATCTATATCAGTCACCCCCGTCTGGCTCAGAATGTCCGTTCCCGTGGTCAAGCACGTGTTCGCCGTGATGTTCATCCCCAAGGTCTTGCTCATCGTCTTCAGCAAGTTCAGCTTCACCGCCTCAGGCACCGCCCGGAGAGGCGAGTTGTCGAACACCTGCGTCCCCCTCACGAAGCACTTGGTGGGGTCCCCGAACTCGTTCTGCATCACCCCTTGGTACGGGTACTTCACCAACGACATGTAATGGAACCACAACCAGTACGTCGGGATCCGGTCCCTACTGATGAAGAAGCCGCTGAAGAGGAGGAAGTATGCCAGTATGGCCACTACCACCGTGTACGCCATCATGAGGTTGAAGATCACTCCCGACAAGAACGTCACGAAGGAGTTCCCCGCCCAGAAGGACGCCAGAATGAAGGTGAAGTAGAAGAGGAACCCAGAGCTTCCCCCCGCCAGCCCCACCGCCCAGTAGGTGGTGGCCGCGAAGGCCGCCGAGAGGAAGGCTAGCGAAGGTAAGGAGATGATGGCGTGGGAGAGGACGTAGGACCACCGGCGGTACGCGTTGTAAGCGGTCTCCCTCATGAATATGTATCTCTGGAGAAGAAACACCGGTATCGCTTCCGCGCACGTGTAGAAGGTCGTGGACATGGCAAAGGCGAAGAACCCTAATCTCTCCTGAACCCCCTTGGGGGTGTTGTCGAGTTTCCGGAACATCGTGGCCAGGATTACTGCAGTGATCATCACAGCTCCGAACCGGAAACCGAATAGCTCAGGCGCTCTTCTGGAGTTGGTAATGGATCTATGTGCGATCACCATCATGTCCTTCCAGAAGGGGTTGGCATATTTGGGGACGGACGAGGAGACGGTGGGGTCCACGTTGGTGGCCCCCGACACGAGTTTCCCCATTGAGATACTTGAGCTGATGGCTTCTTTGAGTGAGAGCTTCTTTTCCCAATTAGGGTTAGTGCTGCTTCGAGAGCTTGTGCTCCTTCTTTGCCAATGCCATGCTTTGTGGAAGCGGGCAAGGTCCTCGGTGCCACCTGGCGTGGCCTCAAGGTCGCGGATGTGGTCGAGGGCGAACTCGGTTTTGTCCTCGTCTAAGGGGATGGGCTTGCCGTGCTCGGCGAAGAAGAGGGGGAGCAGACCCGGTGCGCCGCTGAACACGGTGTGGCCGCGGGAGAGGATGATCAGTCGGTCCAGGAGCTTCAAGATCCGGTAGCTGGGCTGATGGACGGTCATGATCACGATGCTGCCGCTCTGCGCGATCCTCTGCAGCACCTTCACCACCATGAACGCGCTCGTGGAGTCGAGCCCCGAGGTGGGCTCGTCGAGGAAGAGCACGATCGGATCGTGGATGATATCGGTGCCAATCGACACGCGCCGCCTCTCCCCTCCGGAGACGCCGCGGTGGCCTTCATCGCCGATGATGGTCCCGGCGGCGCTGCGGAGGCCGAGCTGGTCGATGAGTGCCTGCACGCGCGCCTTCTTGCGCTTGGCGGACATGGTTCTGGGGAGGCGGAACTCGGCGGAGAACATGAGCGTCTCCTCCACCGTCAGCATGGGGAAAAGGAGGTCATCCTGCATGACGTAAGCAGAGATCACTTTCAAAAGCTTCGAGTCCAGAGCCTCGCCGTTGAGAGCGACGGTGCCCTTAAGGCTCTCTCTCGCGATCCGGTTTGCGAGGGCGTCGATCAGCGTCGATTTCCCGGAGCCGCTCGCGCCAAGCACCGCCGTGATCTCGCCGTCCCTCGCCTCTCCAGAGACGTCGTTGAGGAGGACCTTCATCCCTCCTCCGAGGGTGGTGGTTTCGGCGCTGCCGCGGCGGGAGAGGCAGGCGGGGAGGATCCTGCGGCCAACGCGGACGCTGTAGGTGAGGTTGTGGAAAGACAGGAGCAAGGGGACGTGGCGGCGAGTGGGGACACGCGCCTCGACATCAGCATCGGCGTTGGAGTCACCGATGCGGTAGAGGAGCTCGCCGAGAGTGTGGGAGGTGCTGCGGCGGGGCCTGCGGCTGTAGTCTTGGAGATCCATGGGTTGGCGTGGGCCTAAGAAAGGCAAGTCACCGCTCATGGTGGTAGACAATTAGATTGAATGTGTGTATGAGTGTGAGAATAGAAGAAGTAAACATTTAGTGGTGGTTTTAGTTGTGTAAGAGTGGGAAGAAAGGGATTAATTAATGTATGATAAAATATGTATGGATGGTGATTTGTTTCGTATGGATATGAGCTATCTAGTATGGGCCAGATTAGGTGGGGATGTTGCACTGCCTTCAACACTTCTCTTCTACTCAAATTTCACACACACACACTCCATTACAAGTCTGCTATGTAAAACTGTAAGCTTTCTTGCCAGGATTTAATTTCTTTTTGTGGGATCTTTTGAATTAATTGTTGGACATTGTGTATGGGAATCAACTTTCAACTGCTCCATCGCAGTACATACATAACTTGCAACAAACATAGATATTTAAGTGGCCATATAGATTCTTTAGCAAAATAGCTTATTAAATCCAGATGAAGCAATGACGTAAAGATATCACGCAGTAGTAGAAAGTTGAAACAACGATTTTATGATAAATTAATTCTATTGGAAAAGCTTGGTTAGAGGATCAAATAATAACTATATATATTAAGCAAGATGAACTAGATGAATTATTTTTTCTGTTTCTTTGTTTGTATAGAAGCGTAGATGGTCTGCAGAAACATGTGTAAATGATTTTTACTTGATACTTTTGTTTTGTACCAAATATGGTAGTAAATTTGAATGTGGTGACCAAATATTTCCTAATCTCAATTGCTCACGCCAACTAATAGAATGTCAATGATGGGTTTCATAATCAACTAATTAAGCTCTCCCCATTTATTATTATTTTCGTGATTAAAAGATTTTGATCAGTAGGTAAGGGTGTTCATCTGCACTATCTGATCTTCTCTCAACTCTCACTACTGAGTTGTCAAATGTTGACTATTTATATTTATATATCTTTTAACTTTTTCAACATTTTATATTTATTTGTACGTATATAATACTTCATCGAGATTTTATTTTTGGCCCAATGGGATTGATCAAGTCGGCCCAACACTTTGACACCTTCGGCTTTGGGTATTAGTAAAGAGGCAAAGTATAAAATAGGAGAAGAACCTATTAAAAGAAATAATATCAATATAAACTATTTTACATTTTAATTATTATTTTTTTTTTTTTTACATAAATACCTTTTTTATTGTTATTATTTAAAATTATTCAAAATGAGTCGGGCTTGACCGGATTTCCCTATACCCATGTCCCGTGGCTCCGCCCTATGATTTTATTGATAGGCTCAATCTCAGCACATGGCCTGATCAGACCTACAATTCAAGCCCAAGCCTATGTGGGTTGGGTGGGTTTGGACCGGGCTCCAAAATTTTTATTTTTTCATTTTTTAAATATAGTAAAAAATATACTCCCTCCGTCCTAGTATTGTTGGCTCCGTTTGACCAAATTTGTTAGTGCTTTATTGACTTTTGGGGCCAACAATAATGAGTAGAAAAAGTATATAATAAATTTATTATAAAACATATTTATATATTTTAGTATTCATTATATTTTTACTGTGTATGAACTGTATGATTGGTAGATAATCTTATCATTCATACGCATAAATGGTATGATTGACGGATAATCATATCATTCATATGTGAACTCTCGAATTCATATTATATTAGTATTAAAAATATGATTCATACCTTATATACGCAATTCGCACTCCGTATATTTAAGTAAAAAAGATATTTATGACAATTTACACAATAAATGATTAGAATTTAAATATTATATTGATAATTATTATTTGTCTTCCCCTATCTTTTTTGGCTATTCTTTATAATTAAACCATGATTACTATAAGGAGGTGATTGGTACGGTGGAATGGAATAGGGAGGGAATGGAATGGAGGTAGGAATGAAATGACAAAATATGTTTTGATTCATATGCTTGGTATGTGCAAGGAATACGGATGGAATGCAATTGTCAAAAAAATTTCATATTTTCAGTACAATAATATTTATAATAAAATTTACTTTTTATTTTTTATGGATTTAATTTTAAATAAAAACAAAAAAATATTTTAAAAAATTCCACTTTATGCGCACAAGCATAATACGTATGTAAGCATATATAACACAATTTCCACACTCACATACAATATATACACATATGCACACTACGATTGATTTATGTCAAATACTATACTTATGTCAAATACGCACATATCGTTCACTATCATCATCGTCCTTCATTGGACCACTAACACACACAATATCATTTTCTCAATATTTTTTGTATGTTTTTTTATAAGTGTGTGTATGTTACAGTGTTTGTAATAGAGTATGCGTGTTCACGATATAATAGTAGGACTATATGAGAATTTACGTAATTTATGCATTTACTTTTATGTTGCAAAAAATCGATTAAAAATAAATATAAATAAGAAAAATTGAAGAAATAAAGAGATAAAAAACTAGAGATAATGAAAATTAAAAATTAAAAATTAAATTTATTAATGAATAAATTTGTCAAATTAATAATTAATATATATATATATATATAAATGTAATATTGTCAAAATAATAAAAATATGAGAGGTATTAGTGTTACCAAATGGAATGGTGATTCTTAATTATATGTCTAAACAAGCATATGAATGGAATGGAGGTAAAAATCACCATTCCATTCCATCCTCCATTCCCATGTACCAATCACCTCCAGTTTAGTTTGTTTCTTAGTTAGTTTAACATACTTCAAATTTTAGAACATCCAAAACGGCTTAGCTAGTAACTAAAAGTTAAACCGCTTTATACTCTCCAAATTGTCATCAATTCCAATCAGAACAAACAAAACTCCAAACCCCAATAATTATAAAAAAAATGCTATGGCGTTCGGATGAAACTAAGGGTATATATTGTTGCGGCAGTTACGCATCACTAAGAATGTAAAACCATATTACTATATTCTTTCTATATATATCATCACTCCACTAAATGTAAATGATGCAATGCATAGTAAGTTAGTGAGTGACACGAGAAACATATAGAATGTACAATCTAGTATTTGTTGTGATAATCATAGGTGGGATTGTAGTTAGCAATGGAGAGTACTTGATCGGGGTGGGGAGCTACGACATGACCGGCCCGGCTGCCGGAGTCAACATGATGGGATATGCTAACATGGACCAGGTCACGGCCGGCATACACTTCCGCCTCCGAGCACGTGCCTTTGTCGTCGCAGACAGCACCCGTAATGGTGCTCGAGTCGCGTTTGTTAACCTAGATGCCGGAATGGCTTCCCAGCTTGTCACTATAAAAGTACTTGAGAAACTAAAATCAAGGTGCATACTAATCATCCTATCTCGAAATAAGTGTCTCGTTTCAAAATTTAATAGAAGAAAAATGTCACATTATTCTATTTTACCATTATCTTCAAATCAAATTAGTCACTTCTTGGATCTATATAATTTGAGTGAGTATATAAAATAGTCAAATAAGATTATAAAAGATAAATAATAACCAACAACATAATAATATTTAAATTCTAGTCATTTTACATTTCTGTACTAAAATACCCTTTTAATTTTATTTTTTATATTTTTGTATAAGAATTGAATTGAATCATATCATTGATACGTGATATTCAACTTTATTAAATTGTGTGTAAGTGTAAATGATATGAATTAATGAGTATTATTCATACAATTCGTATCATTATTACAATTAAATTTAAGTAAAAGTGTATTTATGATAATTTACGTTCAAAATGCCTAAAGTTTAAATATTATTATATCGGTGACTATTATTTATCTTTTACCATGTTGGTGGCTATTTTATATTATTAACACATATTTGTAATTAATTCAAGAGTCGTTTCTATCTAGCTGAAAGTAACACGAATAGGCCATGAGCACACAGTTAATAAAACATTGTTTGAAGGTATGGAGAGTTATACAATGAAGAGAATGTGGCAATAAGCGGAATTCACACCCATGCCGGTCCAGGAGGCTATCTCCAATACGTGACGTATTCCATAACTTCACTTGGCTTCGTTCAACAATCTTTCGACGCCCTTGTCACTGCAATCGAGCTCAGCATCGTCCAGGCTCATAACACTCTCAACCCTGCTTCACTGTTAATCAACACAGGGGAGGTGGAGAATGGAGGAATAAACCGGAGCCCGAGCGCGTACCTCTTCAACCCGCCGGAGGAAAGGGCCAAATACAAAAGCAACGTGGACACAGACATGACTCTCGTAAAGTTTGTCGACAAAAGCAGTGGAAGAAGCATAGGTGCTTTCAATTGGTTCGCCACGCATGGGACCTCCATGAGCAGAGATAACAAGCTCATCAGCGGCGATAACAAAGGAGCTGCTGCTAGATTCTTCGAGGATTGGTTCGCTTCCAATAACGCCAACGCCTCCACAAGCATGCCCCTTAGCCACAGAAGGCGAAAGGCTCGTGCATTGCTGCAACAAGCAGCGTCCAGAGTGGGGGCTACTGGAGGCGAGCCATGCTCCAAGACAAGTAGCCAGAGCTCCAAGGTGAGGAAGAACCAAGGATCGCAATTCGTGGGGGCGTTTTGTCAGTCCAACGTTGGAGATGTAACTCCCAATGTGTTGGGAGCCTTTTGTTTGGATACTGGCAAGCCTTGTGACTTCAACCATTCTTCCTGCCATGGTGACGACCAACTATGCGTTGGTCGGGGCCCCGGGTATATATACTACTCCCTCCCTCCCATTTATTTAGACATATTTTTTTTTTGGATTTTCCCAATTATTTAGACACATTTCCATAAATTTTAAAGCACAAATCACCTCACTTCAAAACCATTATAACTACGTATTCGTCAATATGCCAAAAACAAATGTGTCTAAATAAGGGGAACGAAGGGAGTACTATTACTATCACGTTACTAGTAAATTGCTTCATTATTTTTTTCAAAAATTGCTTATAGTTATCCGGATGAAATATTGAGCACCAAGATGATCGGAGAAAGGCAATTTCTGAAAGCGGCCGATTTATTCACTTCAGCCAACGAAGAAGTGACCGGAAAGATTGATTTCCGGCAAGTTTACCTAAACATTACGAACATAGAAGTTGTTTTGGATGATAAGAAGGTGGTGAAAACTTGCCCTGCTGCACTCGGGCCGGGTTTTGCAGCCGGAACTACCGACGGGCCTGGCGTTTTTGGTTTTCAGCAAGGCGATACTGAGGTTAGGCCTAAATTTTCTTGCAACCTTTTGTCACTGCATTAGTATATTATTTGGTTTTCTTAATATGGAGTACAGATATTTAATTATGATAGTTATGCATGATTGTGTACAGATTAATGAATTTTGGAAGAAAGTGAGGGATGCTATAAAAGAACCTAGTGACTATCAAGTGGAGTGCCAGAAGCCCAAGGCTGTGCTTCTCGACACAGGAGAAATGTTTTGGCCTTATGCTTGGGCGGTAATAAGATACTAATACAAACAAGAATTCATCACATCAAAAGTTTGTATCATAATTAGACAAGATTTTACTATTGCAGCCAGCAGTTGTGCCTATTCAAATTTTGAGGTTGGGGAAGTTGGTGTTACTATCTGTACCCGGAGGTCTCTCTATCTCTATTATGTTCTTGATTTCCTTGTTGAATGTGGCTTGTTTTAGGTTTATATTTTCTTAGATGCTTCACTCTGTTAATTTGCAGAGTTCACAACTATGGCTGGTAGAAGACTGCGCGAGGCTGTTAAGGAGACGTTGATCAGCTACGGCAAAGGGGAGTTCGATGACGGGACTCGAGTCGTGATAGCCGGCCTAACGAACACGTATTCACAATATATAGCTACGTTTGAAGAATACAAACAACAACGCTATGAGGTGACAAAACATAGACAACACTAAAACTTAGATTGCTATGAGCTTTTTATACCATATGATGAAATGGAACTGATTATGCAAAAATGAACTCCAACAGGCTGCATCAACACTCTATGGCCCTCACACACTGGCTGCCTACATCCAAGAATTCAAGAAGCTAGCGCAAGCAATGGCGAGAGGCAGTAACGACATTGTGAGAGGCCCGTCGCCTCCCGATCTCTCGTCAGTGCAGCTGAGCCTCCTGCAAGAGCCGACAGGAGATTCTCCTCCGCCAGGAATGAAATTCGGTGACATAAAGCACGATGCAGAGAAAGCAGGGGACAGGGTGAATGCTACATTTTGGAGTGCAAACCCTAGATATGATCTGCTCACAGAAGGCACATTTGCGGTGGTGGAAATGCAACAAGGAGATAAATGGATACCGGTTTACGATGATGATGATTTCTGCCTTTATTTCAAGTGGGATGGCCCGTTGTATAATTCTGATAGTAGCACGTACGGGATTGCAACCATCGAGTGGGATGTGCCGAAAGAGGCAAGTGGAGGCGTCTATCGGTTGAGGCACTTCGGCTCGTTTAAGACCAACAAGGACTCGCCGGTGAAGTACTTCACCGGAGCGTCTAGTGGATTCACTATCGTAAATTAGTATCATGGTACATATGTTTTTGGAATTTGCTAGTGTAATAGTGTAATGAATAAAGTACTCGCATTTGCTGGCTTTTGAGCAACAAATTTGTAGTATGTATGTGTTATATACTCAACATAAGTACAATACGTATGTAATAACTCTACAAATTTTGACTGCTTTTGCATTGTTTGTGTGTATTAAAATCAAATTACAGTACTTCAATTTTTAAAAAATGTAGTATGTGATATCAAAGGTACCTCACACCAACAGTCCAATTCCACTTTGATGGCCCCTTTCCCTTCCATGGTTACTTTCTTTGCTTTAAAAAAAAAGAGTACCAACATGTACACTCCCATGCAATTATTGTGTTTTCACAAAATCATTTGACGTTAATAAATAAATATGAAAATCTCCCATGCTAAGAGATATATATACACTCCCAACTCATTTCCAACTCGTTTTATCCTTGTATATGAATATTTTTAACAGTGTTAATATTTCTTTCATCAATTTTACATTTCAACAATTTAATGATGCACTCTACTTATATAGGTACCCGCATTTTGAACAATTTCTTAGCTACTTCAAGAAAACTGTATAAACAAAAATTTACGTTAACATGTAGTTACTTTCTATTTGTTAGGACTACCTGCACCAATATTAATAACTCATAGACATGAAAACAATCAAATAGATAACGCAAGGAACGAAAGAATAGCCAGAAGAGACGATGAGATTATATGATGACATGGAACAATGCAATTATTAATACCAAAAATCAATTCAACTCTACCAAGATTATCGTAATAATAATAATAATATATATATATATACACACACATATATATATATGGATCGTTTCAGGTAAAAAGAAGGTAAATGGTAGGAAATAGAAATTGATCCGGAGCGTAGATTAGTATGAATTGTTAGGGTTTGTATACTTCAAAGCATGCTTTATGTTTGGACGATGTATCAAACATGTTTTCAATTGCACTTTAATGAGAATAAATGTTTCTATTATTGGTTTGTTATATATTATATATATTGAATTGCAAACAAGTCCATTTACAATTGTAGACTGTGTGGTGGATTGATGATCACCGAAGGTAACACGGTCGACTCCTTTGTAATATAAAGTCACAGTCTAGACGAACTTGGATAGTCTAGTCGGTAAAGACTGCGATATCGATGCAACTGACCTTAGCTCGCAGAATGATGTCGGTATGTATAAATGGATATACATGCTTTGCGTATACATATTGAGTGGTTTCACAGTGAGATAAGTTCTAACGCGCTGATACTTAGAACGAAGTCTCGGAAATTAATTCATTTCTTAATCTGTGACAATGACATTATTATAGACGGTTGATTATACACTGCTTTGATTCATCAACGCTTGCGAGTTTTTCGTAACTCTAAAAAGTGATGTTTTGGGTAGTAGTCATTGGCTTAGCTAGAAGTGCTCGATTGTCAATCGTACAAAATCACGTCTCGGTGACACGAGTTGAAAATCCGCGTGATGCGTTCATAAAAGTTTATTACATAAGAAACCCGACCGGTTGATAATTTATTCCATTTGTAATATTAAAGGTTCGAACCGGATCACTCACGAATAAATATATTAATTAATTGTGAGTTGTCAGCAAACTCAATTAATTAATGGATTTAGAAAATCTTAAACGCCGGAAATAATTAATGACAAAAGGATTACATCCATAATTCGAATGAATCAAAATGAGTTCAATATTTATCCTATAGTGAAGTCCATAAATAGTTATAATAGAATTGCTCTTTGTTGAATTTACATGAATTAAGTAATTGTAGGATAATTTAATTTAAATTAATTAATTTAAGTTTAAAGGTTGGACCAACCAATTAATTAAATTAAATTGAGTCCAAAAGGAGACTTGAAATTTAATTTAATCTAATTATGGATTTGTCCACGTCCATATTAATTTTAAATATAATTCAAATTTGAATTTGAATTATTGTTGTAACTACAAGACATAAAAAGAGGATTATAGTTTTTATTATTTGACATCTAATTCATTCTGTTTGTAAACCCTAACCTAGTCCACAATATCTATAAAATAGAGAATAAGAAGTCGTCTCCAGTAGTGAGAAACCGGCGCTGCATAAGACATTTAATTCTCTTATTTTCGAGAGCCCCTCATACGGGTTCCATCAGTTGGTATCAGAGCTGGTCATAGGATTTTAATTTATTGTATGAATTGGATTTAATTCTTAAATTATTTGCCTATGATATCCTAATTTGATATTAGGGGTGCTAGATTTAATTTTAGCATTATATCATGATATTACTTGGCTTATATGATTTTATTCCGCTTTTATTCATTTTATTCGTTTTTGGGTGCCTGGTTTGAGGCTTTAATGTAATCACACGGGGGTTGACCGTGTTAGATTAGGTAGATTAGAATATTTCCCTGTAAATTTCATAAAAAAATTTAACAACGGAATATATTTCATTACTATATAACAACATAATTGTAACGAAATTTATGTTTCTAAAGTGATTTCTTCAATTTTAGTAACGGAATTGTAACGAAAAATTCTGTTACTAAATTTTAATAGCGGATTATTCCGTCACTAATTCTGTTACTAAAAATTGAACAAGAATTTCATAACAATTCAATTGTTAATTCGTTAAAATTTAGAAACGAAATTTTTTTTCGCCACTATTCCGTTACTATAAAATACGTTTTTTGTAGTGCAATATGTTTGAAGGAGATTTTATTAGTTTAACAACCTTATTGTAAATTTTTAAAGATATACGTATTTTATGATTGGATAATTTAAATTATAATATAATTAAATTTGATTCTATTACTTTTAATTATTTTCGTACATTGCACGAGACACAAACTAGTAAAATTTAATTTAATGCGGCTAACCTTATAAGATACTATCCACGCAAGCCAAATGCACTAGGAATGCACAGAAATGCTTAAAGTAACATGGGATAATTCACAACTGCAGGACTCCATTACCACATGATCTAAGAAACAAAGCATTGGGAATGAATTGAATGTACAAAGTTGCAGTGCATTGGAATCTAATGCAAAAACTAAGTTTAAAGAAATAGGTATCAGAAAGGTTTCTTTAACTAGTATTGAGATCTTAATATTTAGAGGTCCTAATTCACGGTTATACTTGTTTTACAATCACTGAAGGTTGTTATGACAGTTCATTAATAATGTAATATGAAGAAATCATGCGTAAATTAGTAATATAAAGGTTAGTAATTCATTGAATGTAAATGTGTATAAGATTGTCTGAACAATATGAATTTCAGATCATCAGAACTAACAACTGAAAGAAATAAACGTAAAACAGTTTCCAGTTCCACTACCTAAACAGATAACCTAGAAAATGAACTGATTGCTTCTAGAAAATGTGATTCAGTCCTTGTAAGCGTTTATTCAAGATTACAGATAACATTAATATGCATAAATCATGTGAAAACATGCATACAATGTGTGCAGAAACCAAAATATTAAAGGGAGGGCTCAGAAAATATTAAAGAAGAAAGATGTCAAAGCATGAATCTACGATTGGAAATGAGGAAACGCATGTGAACTTAACCATGACTCAAAAAATATTAGACCCAATTGCTGTTTTCGCATTTCCACTTACCTGAAGATCAATATATAACGTTCAAGAGACAATAAACTAAACAAGAATTACACAAACAGCAGCATGTTCATGGTAAAGAAAAACGATAGTTTGCATAAAATTAGTCAGAATTCCAATTCAGGCATGGAATCAGATAATAGAGACAGAACAAACAGCAAATGAAAACAATGATACTAAAGAAAAAACAAGAATCAATCATTGTACCGTCAAATTGCCAACCATCTACTGCTTAACAACAATGAATTCATAGAAGAGCTTAAGCGGGGAATAATGACATTTAAGAAATGACATAAAACTAACATTATGGAAAAGTAGAAGTTGTTTCGACTAAAATTATTTCGAGTCACTCGTAATCTAACGAGATCGTCTAACAATGATAATTCAACCCAAATCGTATTCTCAAGGAAGACTTAGTAGTGCAATTTAATTCTTTGTTCAACAATAAAGTAAGTAAAAGATTGTTTGGATATTTTTAAAGCTAAGCGAAAAATAAAAAGTACGAAAGAAGATAAATTCTAGACTAAAAAAAATAAATGAAGAAACGAATTGCGAAATTGAAGAAACGAGTTGCGAATTAAAAAGGGAAAATTGATTCCAATCTAAATCAGACTAGATTGAAATCATTACGAAATTAAGAATTATGAACTTAAAATGGCTTGAAATTCGAAATCGCGAAGAACGTAAAATAGAGAAACGAAAGCATAAAGAATAAATGAACTCAATAATAAAATCGAACCCAGAATTGAAAGTGAAAGAAAACGTATTTCATAAACTTGAATAGAAGAATTTGAATCCACAACGATGAACAAAATTAAGAACAACGAACTTGAATGTTGTAATCGGCTGTCCTTCGTAATCAAATACTAAACTAAACATGAACTCAATCAAAATAACTAACTAAGAATCATAAATCTCGACCATAAAATGATGAGTGGAGAGGTAATCGGAATATTAAGTGTCTAGTCTCGGGAAAAACTAAGTGTCGAATGAGGAATCACATCATTCTTTTATAGACGTCGAGAAGTCAGCGGTCTCCTACTGGCCAGTGACCGCTGACTTGACAAGTATAGAGTTCCACGCGTGGCTGTTGCGCTAAACTTCCCGAGTCAGCCGCTGGGGTCAGCGGCCGCTGACCCTGGCCTTCTTTTCTCGCGCGCGTCTTACTCATGGGTCAGCGTAGACTTATGTCAGAGGTCCCTATGTGTCCCGCGGCTGCTGACATGCTCTCTCGGCTTCCTTCTTTATTTTCTCATTATTTCTCGGTATCTTCTTGTCCCGTTTCCAACTTTAGCACTCGTTTGAGCTCGTGATCCTAAAACATAAAATGAAACGTAAATGGAGCCCGAAACATCATGCAAAATGTGAAAACTACAAGAATAAAGACGATGAATATACGAGTTTAGACGATCAAAAAGAGACTAAACAACCCCTCCACACACAAAATCTTGCTTGTCCTCAAGCATAATTTAGTCTAAAATATCCATAGGAAAAATCTAACACGACATGCATTTTTGACAAGACTTCAAATCATTCCCAAAATCAATCTTTCTATCATCATGTCACGTCACATAGAGATCATAGAAGTAAGTGGCCCACTTAGACTAGATACTCATCAATTCGGGCAAAACAAAATAATGACGCAAATGGTATCATCGAGATCACATAACCGACTAGAGTTTTTATTCATCACTTTATTAGCGTATTTTTCTCTTTTCCTTTTGTTTTCAAACATGATGAATATTAAGGACAATGTTCACCGGGTGTGTACTCCGAATGTTCGGGCTTTCCTGGTGTGGTTTCCCATACCCATCTCTTTTATAGATTTGAATTTTGATTAAGAGAGTGGGGTAAAATCCTTATATATTCCTATCTTAACGATCTCACAAAGATAATTAGAACAATGTCAAGTTATATGGTCATTGTCATGAGGTGTGAACAATTAAGGGTTTCCTAATGTTCCTCATGCGGTTTTCCGTGCTCATGGTTCTTAGAAGAGCAGAGACCTCTCGACAAGTTCATTTTTTTTATTATTAAACAAGGATACACAATAAGTGGTACTAAACAACTATCCGGTCGAGTCAATCAATTCATACCATCATACATCACTATTTCGATCATTCTACTAAGATTAAGAATCCAGTCACATGTTCCCCACATTCCTACATTCATCTAATGTTACATAACATGAACCAAGTCAAATTGATCAAGACTTTCAAATCGTATCATATCATCGTATCATATCGCAAACACATGCCACGACTCGATTCAACCACAAGATATCAAGACAAAGTAACTTAAGAACAATCAAAATTTTGCAACAAACAAGACACTAAAATAAAAGACGAATGCATGCACTTAAAAGACACTCCTCTCCCCCTACAAAGATAGAGCAATGCCCACATTGCAGAAAGTAAAGAGCTATAGAGTAGAGATAAGTAAGACGTCCCCGAAGTGCTGCATTCGGTGCGAAAACGAGAAGAAGAACAACCTGAAAAATAATAAGAAAACAAAGGAAAAAAAATAAAGGTTAGCCAATCACACACTTACACGAAAGGAAAGAAAGCAATAAATATACCTCAACAGTGAGACGAATCAGGAGGAGGGTGGGCGGCTGGTTCGCCAAAAGTCCAAGACGACCAATGTTGTTGCATCTCACGTAGGAGTTTGTTTTTCTCCTCCATCGCCTTTTGATGGGCTTCCCATTGTGCTTGGTAGTCGGCAAGTTGTTGGGACTGGTTGTCGAGGCGGGTGTTGATGTCGCGCATCTCACTAATACCGGTGGTGACAGTGTTCGCGAATTCCTCCCGTTAGGAGTTCCACTGAGGTTGGGTTCCCCATTAAGATTGGACACCCCATTGAGATTGGGCACCCCAATCGGATCCTCCGGTAGCATCCAGCATGTCATATCCTAGCCAAGCAGCGTCGGCTTCCTTGTCAGCTTCCTCCTTGGCTCTTCATTGAGACTGGGCCTCTTCATTGGTGTCCATTTGAATATCTCCTGCCTCGTCTTGGTCTTGAGTTGATCGGGAGACGACTTGAGAGTTGAGATATCACCTCACACAATGGCGTCTCTCATGTGGCTCCTCTCAGCTCATGTATATCAATCTTCTTGGTGTTAATGAACTCATTGTTCGGGGGAGCCAGGCTATCCGCACGGATAAGATTGAGGTGAATGGCCACGAAGGTCATGAGTTGGAGCAAGGATGCATGGACCCGCTTCTGGCATTGGATTGATTGAATGGAGTCGAAGATGAAGGAGGAAGGACAAATCTTCTTTTTGTTGACAGCACAGTGGAGTAGGAAGCACTTCACTATGTTGACTTTTTTGGCTTGTTCATTGCCCGGGATGCAGTAGGCGATGAATTTGTCCGCTATCTCGAGATCTCGTAAAAATCCGCTGGGCATACCTCATGCCCAATTCTTGAAAACTGTCAACTTATGCCAAGCTAGATTTGGATTAAATTCCGGGGGCACCCGATGGTACCCCGAAGTGGAAAATCCAAAGATGGATTTCATCATAGTTGCAGTCACAGTATGAAACAAACCACGATAATGGAATTTAAAAGATTTGAAATCCCTAGCAACATCAAAGGTTGTCAGAAATTCAAGTCCTAATTGCTTGAAACCATCAACTTCTAGTCTAGCATATTTTTCGAGCCCAATATTTCTCAATAAGCGATTCACTCTAGAAGAAATACCTAGGCTATCCAATAAGTCCCAATCAAAGATGTGAGGTGCGGTAATATCAAGTGATGTGTACTTTAGGTATAATTGGCCCTCGCTTGCATTGTAGATGGGGAATGGGGTGTTGTAGCTCGAAAGATGGTCACATACGGGATGAAATTCGTCCTCGTCCACTCATTGGTGGCTTAATTGCCCAACTTTGGTGGTTTTTGATCTTTTTGTTCCCATGGTAATTTTTTCAAACACTTGGTGGGCAAAGTGTGTGGATATGGGATTTGGGGATTTGGATGATTTAATGGTAGGAATTGAATTTTGTTCTAGGATGAAAGATGAAGTGGAATTGATGATGAATACGAAAAATTGGAGGGAAATGATGAGTGTAGAAAGAGTAATTGAAAAAGGAAGATTGAAGGAGGGTTAGCGTTTGGGGGGTTGGGGTATGATGAAGTGGAATAAATGCGTGACATAAGGGGGAAAGAGGGTTTAAAAGTGCTCCAGCCGGGTAAGTCAGCGGTCGTGTAAGGGTCAGCGGCCGCTGAGATGTGCTCTCGGGGTGGATCTCAAGCGCTAGAGTAGATTTACGAAGGGTGCGTTCAGTGACCACTGACTCGAGGGTGGGGCATCGTTGGGCGCTGGCACTGGCGTTGGGTCAGCGGCCGCTGAGTATGCCATGATCGCTGACTTGCCTCACAATTTTTTTCTTCGTGCACCTCTCTATGGGAGCTAAGTCTCCGCGCTCGTTGACTTGGCCCCTCGTCGGGTTTTTTTCGGGCTGTGAATTTTCTTTTCGTTTCATTTCTTACCCTAGTTTTCTCCAAACTCGGTAACACATACGAACAAAGAAAAAGACAAAAATTTAAAACTAACGGAACAAAGAAGAAAAAAAAATAATGGATGAAAATACGGGAAAAAGAGCGTGGGTTGCCTCCCACGAAGCGCTTGTTTCACGTCGTTAGCTTGACGAGATGAAATTAATTCAACTGGAGATTGGAGACGGGCGTTGACTCCACAACTTCGGGCATAGAGTCGTCTTCAATGTACGGTTTTATCAGATGTCTATTTACTCGAAAAGAATCCTCCCCTTCGTTACTATAAAGTTCATTGACCCCGGATGGTAGTATGTCTTTGATCCAAATGGGCTACTCCATCTAGATTTAAGTTTGCCCGAAAATAATCGACGTCTAGAATTGAAGAGTAGAACTTTCATTCCGGGCTTTAATTCCATGTGCATAATTAGGCGGTCATTGTTGAGGTCGTATGTCGCTGCCTTGATAGCCCAATATGCTTTTTGTTCTATTTTGACGACAAGTGACACACCTTCCCATACACAAGACGGTACGGGATCATCCCAAAAATTCTTTTGAAAGCCGTCCTATATGCCCATGAGGCATCATTTAGCTTGATTGCCCAATCTTTCTGGGATGGTTTCACGATTTTCTCCAATATGGCCTTCACTTGCCTATTGCTCGTTTCTGCTTTCCCCGAGGTTTGTGGGTGATATTAGGAACCTTTTTGATGTTGCTAAGCATGTTAGCTTGGTTTTGATGATGCTTGCGAAACCATTATAGTGTTGAGATGTTTGATTCATTCTGTGTGCGTATTCATTATTATGTGATGCTTATGATTTACTGTTTTAGTGTCTAACATAGATAGACTTTGCAGAAGACTAAGTGTAAAAGACACAGATCGATGAAAGACAGATCGTGTCCATAGGTAGTCTTCTGTGTTCTTCATAACATATCAGCTAACATGTAAAGACATGTTAATGATATAATAACTCAGTCTATAGAGTTTGATCTTATTTAGTTTATGTATTAGAGCATATGATCAATCTATAAGGACATATCGTGATGCACGATCTCTGTCATAGGATCATTCTGCTGTAAAATATTAAGTTAAAATGTAAAGACAGAACGTGAGTAACGTTCTGTTCTTAGGACTTAATCTGTGTTCTGTCTAGACTTAGTTTTAGGAGCATTCACAAAGCAGAAGCACATATGGAGAGAACATATGATTGACGGAGCTCAGTCGTTATCACTCCGGTCAAGATAAATTTATAAACCTACACTCTTCACTAGGTTCCGCTAGTGGCAAGTACATGGTCGATTCCACAGGGAGTTGGTGGATTCCTCTCTCGATGTCATAATTTAGGGTTTTGAATTGGGTCTTGCCTTCGACAAGAAGTGCAGTCAAGCAGAAAGTAAAATGTTGTAAAAGTAAATAATTGAAAAGAAAACACTAAGAGAGTTAAATAAGGAAACAACTTGACTTGGGTTACAATCCTTGAGTCTTGACTTATGTTTTGATCATCGGTGCAAAGTTGTTCGTTGTATCAGTGTGTCATTGGTTGAAGGTGAGTGTAAGAATGGGGTTTTACTCCTACCACCAAAACGCATAACTCAGGCAGCCCACTTTTTAATCGGCACGTAGCCACCGAAGCCTCGCCCAACATACCTTTTCAGCCTATATGGTAAGGGTTACTCATCCCCTTATCCCCCTTGCGCAAGATTGCTCCTGGACCAAGTTTACTCCAGTATATCCAAATAGGCATTTGCGGGAACCACAACAACCATGGGCACACCATCTCAGACGCCCATCCCATGGCATACCCACCTATATCACCGCACTGATCCCTCTGGCTGGCAAGCAAGGAGTCACTAACACTTGGAGTTTCCAACTCGCAGTTGTAACTTGATCTTGCCCAAGACTGCTACTGGCCAGACAACACCGAAGACTTGATCAAGTTGTATATGATTCAGATCCAGCACTTTAGGAACACGCAAATACAACTATATGCATAGTTAGACCTCTCAAGATGTTATAAGTTTGGACTCAATTCATCTTTCCCAAGCCAATTTTATAAACCTAGCTACTCATATGAAAAGTAAAGAACAAGCATGAAATAAAAGAAAGCATACTTATATTGAAATACGGAAATATAGTTGTTACCAAAAGATCCTCTTGCCAGGACCAACCCTTGACAAGGCCGAAAACATTACATAAATTAAATAAAGTGTTTGCCCGTAGGATTTATTTCTTCCTCCCCAAAACTCATTAAAATAAAGGCCTAGACTAAGGATAAGAGCAATCAGGCGTTGTCCCTCCCCTCTAATGCATGTGTCTCTGATTTATAGCGTGGGGTTTTTATAGCATCTCCATGGGCTTGGGCTTTCGTGGTGGTGGTGGCTAGGGTTGCGGCGAACTTTCCTTCTCGGTCAAATCTTCCATGTAGAAGGAAATATTCCCAATCCTCCCCAAATCGTTGGTTGAAGGAAAGAGAGATATGTTTCCTTTTCCGTAGAAGGATAGAAATCCACACGAATCCCAGCGCCTTGCCCGTCGTCTTCTACGCTCCCGACTGCTTAGTCTGTCTCCTTGTTTTGGCCAGCGTGCTCCTCTTGCCCCCCAGCGGTTGCAGTGTGATCTCGAGCGGTACATTGCCTTGAGCTTCAGATTGCCCAAGTTGCTTCGTGCATAATCTTGCCTCTTTCTTGAGATGACCTGCAACCTTAACATGCATCCTACCAACCCTAGATTCGTGTCCTCCCAGACACAAAACACGACAAAAACAAAGGAAAATGACTCGATCTAGACCTAAAACAAGACACAAAAAGAGCACAAAAAATGGGTTTGTCAATGATCAACATAGAACGTGGTGGCGCAAAATAGCTCACTTCCTAGAATACGAGGCCACTTCACAGAAGATCAGAGGACAGAAGAGCAGAACGTGATTTGAATAGAACACAACAGATCACCAGATCGAGATAACAGATTGATCAACAAAACGTGAGGAGACAACTCAAAGTTTATCAAAGACGTTCTATCTACCTAAATGGAGGAAGCTACAAATCTACCTAAATCTACACAGAATGGAGGAAGTTACAAATCTACCTAAATGGATAACATCTAACATGTCCATGCCACGTCAGATGACACGTCGGATGACACGAAGGACAGACTCCAACGGCTAGAAGTACAGTCAGTAGCCAACTGTCAAAAGAGCATTTAATGCTATCTGTAAAAATTGCAAAGATTCTCAACGACTAGAATTCAAATTAGCCCATATATACTTTAGCCACCTCCACGAAGAAGGTGTTCGAACATTCATATATTTTTCCAAAAAATAAGCTTCAAGGCTGCAAGATTCTTTCTAACATTCAAGATATCAGTCAACACCAATTCGATTATAAATACACTATCAAATGTTGTAACTTAGTAGAGAATCACAACCATCATTCTGAAAATCTCACCCACTAGAACTTACAATAGTATAGAGCCTTACTAGCCATAGTTCTAGTATCCTTCTCAGTCCCAAACATGTGAAGGAAATCTAAATACAAAACGCCCCACACCCATATCTCGTACTCAGCAAGTTTAAATAAGCGAGTTGTAAATCTCGTCCTCAACAAGTATAAATAAGCGAGTATGAGCTCGTACTCAACGAGGATAAATAAGTGAAGACTCCAAGGTTAAAAGATTCATCGATCTAGCTTGATCAATCGTGGACGTAGGGTAGTTTCCCGAACCACATTAAATATTGTGTGTTCTTTCTTTATTACATTGAATCAATCTGTGATCTGCTCGCTGGTGAAGTCTTAAGCAAGAATCAAATAATGCAATGTAATATTGTGTGTCTCTTATGGTTTACAATATTATCAATCCAATATAATGGTTTCGGCATGATCAAAAAGGGGGAAATTGTTAGGAACCTTTTTGACATTGCTAAACATGTTAGTTTGGTTTTGATGATTCTTGCGAAACTATTATAATGTTTAAATGTTTGATTCATTTTGTGTGCATATTCATTGTTATGTGATGATTATGATTTACTATTTTGTGTGCGTATTCATTCTCGTACACAGAAGGAATCCTAAGTATCACATAATAATGAATACGCACACAAAATGAATCAAACATTTAAACATTATAATAGTTTCGCAAGCATCATCAAAACCAAACTAACATGTTTAGCAACGTCAAAAAGGTTCCTAACAATTTCCCTCTTTTTGATCATGCCGAAACCATTATATTGGATTAATAATGTTGTAAACCATAAGAGACATACCTGTGATCTGGACAAGATATCTGGATTATAGCTTAGCTAGTATTCTGCTTCTCGTTCTACTTTTTTCCCCCCTTTTTGAGATCGGCTAGATGGTCTTTCCACCTATTGGTATTTATCAATCTTCCCCCTTTTCGGCATTATCAAAAATGTTCCCATGAGAGAAGTTCTAGCTCGATCTGTGCAGTGATCAAAATCTGTGTAAATTCTGACTTCAGGCTTTGATTATCAATTGAAGTGACTTTCCCGAAGCGAAACGGCGAGACGATCAAGACACATCGCTTTGCCATGCAATGTGGGCTTCTGGAGCCAAAATCCTTCTTCTGCTAGCTCAAATTTACAATTTTGTGTCGATTATTGTTGATTTGTTGACTTCGAACTGCGTTAACCTTGATGAACCATTCCCCCTAGCTGTTGTAGCCTTCTTAAACATGTTCTGGGGTGCAATGATGTTCTGCTAGCTTCATGGTATGTTCCCCCTTGCTGTTAGATCCCTTCTCCTTAATTTTGATACCAAATGTTACAATTGTTGGTGTTCTAGATTGAACGATCTGGAGTTGGTGATCTATGGGCTTGACCTAGTTGCTTCTGGATCTTAAGTCTCTTTCTTAATAATCACGAGCATTGGTAATCTTAGCCAAGCGTCTTCAACTTTGTTTACTTTAGCAGCGTGTAAGTTAAGTTCTGGAATGAGACAGAAGATGAAAAACGAACAATTCATTTTATTAATCATTGATGAATAGAACAACTTATTACAATTGAAATCCACACTGATAACGAATATTAAGAATTAAAATTCAAACAGCTAGCTGATACAAGCTTAAGCTGGTTCCACCTTAATCTGTTATCTATTGATAAACATGTTATTATGTTGAATTTTTGATGTTGAGAGCAACTTGATGAATGCATTTATCGAATATGTTCTTGATGCAACTTGCTTGAGATTTGTTCATCTGCATCTTTAACATCCCATATTTTCTCAATCACAAAATTAGCTCTTTAAATCTCATGAACAAAATATTTTGAAATAAATATAGCGCGGAAGCCTTTAAAAATAACATTTGAATCCTTGAATAATAAATAACGGGACAATTTTTGTATAAAATCAAATCATTATGAATACCTATTAGCTGAAAATAAAATAAAACTAAAATAAAAACGATGCCATACGACTGCCACCAAGGCCACTGCCCGACTTTTAAGCCTGAAAAAAATATATAATAAGAGGGGTCAGTATATCCACATACTTAGTAGAATGTATCTCGTATTGCACGGTGGACTTTTTACCCCAAGGACCTTTTCGAATCCCGGATCATTTACTGGATCTCTGACCCCGTATAATGTATCTCGTATAGCACGGTGGACTTTGTACGTTTGCGCAAGACTTTTCATATATCACGAAGGTTTGACATTTCAACATAACAAGTCATATATACAATAAAAATATTAACAATTATATTTAACCATGAAGGACATCCCTCCCCTGATAAATACTTCAATTGAAGCCACACGATAAATAATTATAAGATCACAGAGTCGCACCTAAAATAAAAATAAAATTCTAATTTAATAATCTATATGTATATATATACAACACACGCATATTGAAATGTCATAAAAGGTCTTCCTAGAAGTAGTGGATGCTCAACTCCATTTTCTTCATCAATGATGTAAATTTTTATGGTACTCTTTTTAACATCAATAATAGTATTCGTGGTACCCATAAAAGGTCTTCCTAGAAGTAGTGTATGCTCAACTCCATTTTCACTCACATCTCCTATCTCAAGAACAACAAAATACACATGAATAATCAAACCACCTATCATCGCTAGAACATCTTCAATTATTCCTCTAGGGTGTCTCACAGATCTATCCGCTAATTGCAGGTTCATACGCGTTGGTTTTAGTTTACTTAATCCTAATTGTATAAAAATAGAATAAGACATAATATTTATTCTAGCTCCTAAGTCTAGCATGCCAGATGCTGCCTTACTTTTTTTTAAGGTGATATCAATAACGAAGCTACCTAGATCGCGCTGTTTAGGAGGTAAAGGTTGCTGCATGATATTACTTGTCACTTCAGACATTGTGACTAGTTCTTCATCATCAAATTTCTTCTTCTTGAGATCAGGTCCTTGAAGAACTTGACATATGAGGGGATATTCTTAATCACTTTGAGGAGGGGGACAGTCATAGTCACTTTGGATAACATCTTATATAGATCTGCGAACTGCTGGTCGCTTTTCACATTCCTTAACCTGTTGGGATAAGGAATGAGTGGGACATATGGATTGATAGCCTTATGAAGCTCCTCTTTGGACTGTTTTTTCTCTACTTCAGGTGGTGGTCTGTTCTCTTTGTCAATTTTGATTTTAGTTTGTATCTCCATTTTCTTATTCACCACTTTTCCACTCCTAAGGACGGACACAGCTTGCATTTGATGGGGTTGTTGACCTTGTCCCGGAATCTTCCCCATCTGCTGGCTTTGCTGTATGTTTAGCCTCTTTTTGGTCTTCTAAACTCGTATATTCCTTATCTTTATTCTTGTTGTTTTCCCATTTTGCATGATGTTCCGGGCTCGATTTACGTTTCATTTTATGTTTCAGGCTAAAGTTTGAAACGGGACGAGAAAAGATCAAGAAATGATGAGAGAATGAAAATGAGAGCCGAGAGCAAAAGTCAGCGGTCGCTTAGCCATAAGAGACCGCTGACTAGGCGGTGCGTGTCCCAGGCCGAGCCAGCACGAGCAAAGGTCAGCGACCTCTGGCCCCTCTACGACCGCTGACCCCAACGGTTGACTCGGTCAGCGCCCAACAGCTCAGCGGATGGCGCGCCCGTGGAACTCATAACGGTCATGTCAGCGGTCGTTGACTTGTAAGCGGCCGCTAACCCTCCTCGACGTCTATAAATAGGCGACGTGTTTCTCATTCGATAGACACCCATTCTATGCACTTATATTTCAAGTACCTCTCGACCTATTGTTCTAGGATCGAGATTAATCATTCGTAGTTAGTCATTTTTAGTTTAAGTACTTGATTTCGAATAGCCAATTGCAACATTCAATTTCATTACTTCTCTATTCATCGTCATGGATTCGATGTTTTTCCATTCCATTTGATGAATCACGTTTGATTCCATTATATATTCCGGGTTTGATTTTATTATTGAGTTCGTTTATTTATTTATGCTTTCGTGTTTCTATTTCGTTTATCGATTCTACGTTCTTTCCGATTTCAAAATCCAAGTTACTTTTACTTTCATAATCCTTTCATATTGATTTCAATCTAGTTCTAGTTTAGATTGGAATCAATTTTTCCATTTCAATTCGCAACTCGTTTTCTTTAATTTGCAATTCGTTTCTTCGTTTATCTTTCTTAGTTTAGAATTCATATTCTTTCGCAATTTATTTTCTCCGCGTAGTTTTATAACCTCCAAGAAAATCTTTTACTTGCTTTCATATTGAAAAAAGAATTAAATTATCTTGCTAAGTCTTCCTTGAGAATACGACTTGGGTTGGCTTATCATTGCTAGACGACCTCGTTAGACTACGAGCGACTCAAAACAATTTTAGTCGAACACTGTAGTTGGTTAACTGCACCCGAAATTTGCCCCATAGTTGTCTTGAGACACTTGTGGCATCTTGAGATTCTCGGATCTTCTTGCTTTCTTGCATAAATGTAGCTACTGTCCTCAATAGATGATCTCTGTGGAGGAACAGGTTGATGAGGGTGTTGTTGTATTGGTGGGGGATAGAATTGTTGTTGTTGCGGTGGAAAAAATAGAGGTTGTTGTGGGTAATATTGTTGTTGTTGAAATTGAGGTCATCCATTAGAGAAATTTTGGAAATGTTGTGCTCCGTGCCCTTGGGCTTGTGATTTCCACCCCGGGTTTTGCTGATTTCTCCAGCTCGAATTTTGTTGAGGGGGGTGAAGCTGGGGCGTGAATCCCCTGTGCAACATAAATCTCAACTTGTCATTCGGGTGTCATCTCTCCCATTCGTTGGCATCCCTTCACCACATGACCATAATCACCACAAATTTTGCATGGCTCAGGTGCAACTTGTTGTACAGACTTTGATGAGGTCGGTCCATCTTCAATTCTTGTAACTCCCGCATTATCTCCGCCATTTGCTTTTTAAGATCGGAGTTAGTGGTAACTGCACTTGCTTCCATATGTTGAGGTCGAGATGATTTCTGCTGGGAAATTGCCGCAAGTGTTTCAAATATTTCATTCATCTCCTCCGCAATCTTGACTGCTATGTTCCCTCCAGCTGAACTGTCCACCATGAATTATGTAGTTTGAAGTAGACCATCGTAAAAGAACTGACATAGCATCTCCGGTGCCATCTGATGATGGGGACACTGCTGTAGAAGCTCCTGAAACCTCTCTCAGGCTTCATGGAATGACTCGTCGTGAGTTTGTACGAAATTCATTATTTTAGTACTACCACTTGAGTTTTATGATGAGGATAGTACTTCAACATGAATTTCTCGCACACCGATGCGCAAGTGGTTAGCGATCCAGGTGGGAGAGATAAAAACCAATATTTGGCTCGATCTTTCAAAGTGTATGGAAAACACTTCAACTTGAGTTGGTCCTCCGTCGACGAGAGTAGCGGGAAAGTTTGTATCACCGTGCAATATTCTCGAATGAACGTTAGAGCATTTTCACTTGGGAGTCCGCGGTAAGTTGGTAATAGAGATTGGTGATGCGGTTTCAGCTTGTAATTCCTAACTGCAGTTGATAGGAAAATGGCTGAAGTAGCTGTAGTGCCGAATTTGGGTCTAGTGAAATCGCCCATATAGCGCGGTATATCTTTGGTGGTCTCCTCGGCCAACTCGTCGAATAATTGCGGTAGCGAAAATTCGTCAGTGCACTCGAGGTCTTCTTCTAGGGTGGCTAAAATCTCACGTTTTCGGTGTACGTTGTCGATAAAGGGTGTCAAAGAATTTTTAGTAGTACGACGATCTAGCATACACAACACTAAACAAAAATGTCACACGTCCCACAATATAGAAGAAGGAAGTAAACATAGTAAATAAAAATAAAAGAAAAGGAACAATGAATTAAATCGCCTAAAGCCTTCCCCGGTAATGGCGCAAAAATTTGTTCCAACTAAAATTATTTTGAGTCGCTCGCAATCTAACGAGATCGTCTAGCAATGACAAGTCAACTCAAGTCGTATTATCAAGGAAGGCTTAGCAAGGCAATTTAATTTTATGTTCAACAATAAAGCGATTAAAAAGATTGTTTGGAGTTTTTAAAACTAGGTGGAAAATATAACTTGGAATAAAAAGATAAATCCTAAACTAAGAATAATAAATGCAAGCATAATTGAAAAACATAAAATTTAAAGGAAGCGATTAATCTCGTTTTAAAAGACTAGAAAGGGATCAATACAAAAGAACGTTTAAATAAAAACGAATTACGAATTAAATAAGGCAATTGATTTCAATCTAAATAAGAACTAGATTGAAATCACTACCAAAGAAATACGAAATTAAAAGTAACTTGTAATTCAAAATTGCTAAGAACGTAGAATAGATAAACGAATAAGAAACACGGAAGCATAAATAAATAAATGAACTCAATAATTAAATCGAACCTGGAATTAAAATCGAAAGCAAACGAAGTTCATAAATTTGAATAAAAGAACTTGAATCCACAACGATGAACGAAATTAAGAGCAAAGAATTTGAATGTTGTAATCGGTTATCCTTCGTAATCAAATATTAAATTAAACCCTACCTTAATGAAAATAACTAACTAAGAATCATAAATCTCGACCCTAGAATGATGAGTCGAGAGGTACTTGGAATATAAGTGTCTAGAATAGGGAAAAGTAAGTTTTTTGAATGAGAAAACGCGTCACATTTTTATAGAAGTCAAGAGAGTCAGCAGTCTCCTAAGGTTCAGCGATCGCTGACTTGGCAGGCACCGGGTTCCACACACGGCCGTTGTGCTAACTCCCTAAGCCAGCCGCTGGGGTCAGTGGTCGCTGACCGTGGCCTTTATCCCTTCGCGTGCTGGTTCGGTCTGGGCCACTGATGAGCCCGTTTTTCGTGCTTTTTGTGTCTTTTTTTAGGTCTAGATCGATTCATTTTCCTTTGTTTGTGTCGTGTTTTGTATCTGGGGGGACACGAGTTTGGGTTGGTAGGATACATGTCAAGGTTGCAGGTTATCTCAAGAAAGAGACATGTTTACTCACGAAGCATCTTGGGCAATCTGAAGCTCAAGGCAAGGTACCGCCGGAGATCACGCTGCAACCGCTGGGGGCAAGAGGAACACCTTGGCCAAGATAAGGAAACAAAGTGACGCAGTCGGGAGCGTAGAAGACTACGGGCAAGATGTTGGGATGCATGACCGATTTCTTTCCTTCTGCGGAAAAGGAAACATATCTCCCTTTCCTTCCACGCCATATTTGGAGGATTTGGAGTATCTCCTTCTACGCGGAAGATCTGACCGGGAAGGAAAGTTCGCCGTAAACCCTAGCCGCACCTACCACAAAGCCCAAGCCCATGAAGATCTATAAATACCCATGCAAAGAATCAAAGACACACATTTGAGGGAAGGACGATGCCCGACTGATCTTATCCTTGTTCTAGGCTTTATTTCAATGAGTGTTGGGGAGGAAAAAACAAGTTCTATGGGAAAAAAACTTTATTTAATTTTCTGTTAATGCTTTCGGCCTTGCCATGGGTTAGTCCTGACAAGAGGATCTTTTGGTAACACTTTATTTTCATATTTCAATATAAGTATGCTTTTGTTTATTTCATTCTTGTTCTTTACTTTTCTTATGAGTAGCTAGGTTTATAAACTTGTCTTGGGAAAGATGAATTGAGTCCAAAGTAATAACGTCTTAAGAGGTCTAATTGAATGTATAGTTGTATTGGCATGTTCCTAAAGTGCTGGATCTGAATCCTATACAACTTGATCAAGTCTTTGGTGTTGTCTGGCCAGTACCAGTCTTGGGCAAGATCAGGTTACAACTGCGAGTTGGAAACTCCAAGTGTTAGCGACTCCCTACTTGTCAGCCAGAGGGATCAACACGGTGATGTAAGTGGGAATGCCATGGGATGGCGTCTGAGATGGTGTGCCCATGGTTGCTATGTTTCCCGCTAATGCCTATTTGGGTATACTAGAGTAAGCTTGGTCCAGGAGTAATCTTGGGCAAGGGGGATAGGGGAGTGAGTAACCCTTACCTTTTGGGTTGAAAATGTATGCTGGGCGAGGCTTCAGTGGCTATGTGATGATTAAAAAGAGGGTTGCCCGAGTGATGCGTTTGGGTGGTAGAAGTAAAACCTCATTCTTACGCTCGCCTTTAACCAATGACATGCTAGTACAACGAAAAACTTTGCACCGATGATCAAGACAGAAGTGAAGACTCAAGGATTCTAACTCAAGTCAAGTTTCTTTCTTATTTAACTCTCTTAGTGTTTTATTTTTAGTTATACTCTTACAACACTTTACTTTCTGCTTGATTACACTTCTTGCCCAAGGCAAGACCCGACTCAAAACCTCAATTTGTGACATCGAGAGAGGAATCCACCAACTGCCTGTGGGATTGATCCTGTGTTTGCCACTAGTGGAACCTAGTGAAGAGTGTAGGTATTATAAATTTATCTTGACCGGAGTGATAACGACTGAGCTCCGTCAGCCACCGAGAGGCCTAGTCAGCGGTCCACTAAGCTCTGCGGGCGCGGACTAGTGCTCTCGACCCGTATCTTCATTTTTTCGTCATTTCTTGATCTTTTCTCATCATGTTCCCAACTTTAGCACTTGTTTTAGCTCGTGATCTTGAAACATAAAATGAAACGTAAATCGAGTCCGAACATCATGCAAAATGGGAAAACTACTAGAATTAAGACGATAAATATACGAGTTTAGACGATAAAAAAGAAGCTAAACACCTACATTTCTGATTTGGAATTATTATTTGATTTAACCTTAGGTTTATATTGGAATTATCTCTCGCACTCAACCAATAAATAATAAATTAAAACGGTGGTCAATTGCCTCAATTAAACAAATATAAGATAAATCAATAGAACATGAATCAAAGAAAAATCAATAATAAATTAAAGAGATTCATAAACTTAGGTAGAGAAAAAAAAATCAATCCATTCAATATTCAAGAATAAGAGACACTTACTAAGAATAAATCTTGGATTGAACGTTAATATCACCCTCAATCCTTCGTCCCGATGCAAAATTACAAAGAAAATTAAATACTCAAAGAGTTCTAGGGTTTTGAAAGAGAGAAAATATGAAAGGAGGATAAAAAGTACACCCAAAATAGGGGTTTAAATAGCCTAAATCGCGTCAAAAATCCCGCCCAGCGGTTGCGGGGGGTCTAGCTGCTGCTGGGCATCACATTCTATCCTAGCCGAGAGGTCCGCCTAGCGGGCGCTGGACCCTGCAAAATACGAGAATTTAAAAAATACAAACTTAAAGCTCATATCGATAGAAGTCCGTAGCTACAAACAGATCCAAATTTGGAGTTGTAACGAAGGAAAAGTGGCCAAAACAAAATTGATGCACAAGACGTAACAATTTCGCATATGGCCATGCTCTTGCATTCTTTCTCCTCTCATTCTTCTGCCCGTAACTCCTAGCAAGCTACCGTCCGGTTTTTTTGGCTTCATTTCTTTGCATCCTCGGCTCATCTTCGGTTTATCCGTTATGCTTCCTCGCGTCAACGACTCCATTTCGCGACAATTCCAATCACAAAACCACCTACTACACAACATTGACATACGACGTAAAAACGAACAAAACATAAAATAAAATCAAGTAAAACGCTATGAAATGAGACTCGAAAATATTACTAAAATGTACCAAACAATAATGGCTCGTTGGGGGTTTGTTTGGTACATTTTTGTATGTTTTTACACATGTTTCGAGTCGCATTTCGTCGTGTTTTAAGGTATTTTATTTCATAATTTGTTCGTTATTACACTGGATGTCAATTTTGTGTGTAGATTGTTTGGTGTCGAAAATGGAGCGAAATGGAGACGTGGAGATGAAGTTTAGCGCGAGGAAGCGTAACGAACGAGTCGAGTACAAGCCGGGGCTGCGGGGAAGGCCCGGAGCACGACATGGGGGGGCACGAGCCACCCCGCGAGTGCTGAGCAAGCAGCTCCCGCTGGGTGGCCCGCACGCGAGCGGCAACGTCTGGGGACCAGCGACCGCTGGGATGCAGTCTCGGCTCGAACAGCTCGAGCCCAGCGGCCGCTGGGCGCGATTTTTGGACACAATTTAGCCTATTTAAATCCCTACTTTGGGCATACTTTTTGTTTGCCTTTCATATTTTTCTCTCTTTTCCTAGCAACACTACTTTACTTTGATTTCTTTGTAATTTCGCATCGGGACGAAGGATTGAGGGTGAAATTAGAGTTCAATCCAATATTTTATTCTTAGTAAGTTTATCTTATTCTTGAATATTGAATGAATTGATTTATTTTTCTCTATCTAAATTTATGCATTTCTTTAATTTATTATTTCTTGTTCTTTGATTCATGCTCTATTGATTGAACTTATGCTTGTTTAATTGAAGCGATTGGCCACCGTTTTAATTATTGTTTATTGGTTGAGATCGAGAGATAATTCCAATATGGACTTAGGGTTAAATTAACAATAATTTCAATTCAGAAATGTAGGAATTAAAAACGTGGTTATTTATGATCCTCTTATTGTGTAATTTGAATACGTGAGTTAGAATTACCGCTTAGTTATCGGAAACGCGAGTTAGATGATTAAGCAACTCTATGAATTCATTTATCGACTTCGAATCGTTGTTTAAAATTGAGAAATTTTTATTAGGATAATCTAATACGTGAGTCGTGATTGTCGTCTATTTATGAATACATAAGTTAATAAATAGACTAACTTTTAAGAAGCTCTCGATAATAAACAATTGCATGATTGATAGGAGCATGATTTGATTAGTTATAGATTTTTTAAAATTAGACCCTTAAATCCGGAATCCCACATTTTTTATTATTTCTGTTCGTTTATTTTATTTCTTATTTCTCCAGTTTATTCTTGATTTAGAGTGTGTATGATTTCCCTTTCGTTGTTTTAATAACACTTAGGATTAGAATCGTCTTGCTAAGCTTTCCATCGATGTTTGACCGAGGTTGACTTTTCACGTACAATTGACCTCGTATATTTGCAAAAACCTAAAGTGTACATTTTAGGTTTAACCGTTTCCAAAAAAAAAACATTTTATCCTTAAAAAGTTAAGTAAACTTTATTGAACCCACCACTTTACACACAAAAAAATCATTTAATTAATATTCGTGACCAAAAGTAACGTGTCATTAACAATGGGACGGAGGGAGTATTAGGAATTAAAATTATATTAATTTAAATTCAAAAATATAATATAAGAAATTAATAAATTAAAATGAGGTGTGAAATGAGTGGCATGAGATAATATATTTATAGATAAAAATTATATATATAATTTTTCAAAAAAAAAAGAAAAGGAAAAAATCGCTTGGAGCCGAGCCATGAGCCACAGCGGCATATACTCTCTCCTTCATGAGGTTCACGAGCTTAGTCTTGCGTATGAGAAAATAATATTGTCTCTCATTATAATATAGGATGAAAGAGAAAAAAAATGATAAATTTATAATTTAAATATAAAAATTTAATAAAAAAAATTTAAAAATTAATTATACTTTTATCTCACGTTTTTAATACATAATTTTATCGTAAGTGAAAACTAAGTTTTAGTGAAATCTCAAAATTGTGAATCGTCTGTTTGAATACGATTAAAACCCGTAAGCCGGTGAACACATCTAGTGTTAGCTTTTCCTTTATAAACGTGCAGATTATAAGATCCATGTATCATATCATATTATAAGATGTGATT
>JAPKLX010000589.1:0-16247 GCA_026898415.1 Leonotis leonurus
TTGAAAAACCATCATCAAAACTTAGAGATGTTATGGGGTTCCCAACACACTCCCAACTTGCTCATTTTGAAAATAAGAAATTTGTGGAGCTGATGCGGAAACACCAGGTCGAAGTCTTAAATGACCTTCTCTATCCCAACCCTGAAGAGCACGAGCAGCAAGACACTCGCATCACCGCCTTGGAAGAGCTGCAAGAAACATATGACAAGACTCTGTCAACACTGAACAGCAGGCTCGAGCAAAAACTTCATGCAACTGACCAGACAGTTAATCTACTGCTCGGGTACAAGGCTGATGCTGAGGATAAAATGGAAAAGATGACTGACGAAATTGCCTCTCTGCGTATGCTTATAACAACCCTCTTTGATGATGTCAAAAAGGGGGAAATATCAGAAGGTAAAGGAGGTAAAGATAGCAGTAAATTTCTGGAAACAGAAGAGGTGGTTATTGAAACAGAAACATCAGCACCAGCTCAACCAGCATCTCACACCCCCAGCGACAAAGGCAAGAAACCAGTAGATGAAGGGGATCAGATAGCTGAGCTGCTGCTATTCGGGGTCAGTATGGACCAAGCCTGCGATCCTGTATTCAGAGCTCAGTTCTACAAAGATCAGGCTGAAAGAGAAAGAAAAATAGCTGCACAAGAAGCCAAGGAGAAATCTTTTCAAACACCTTTCTCCTCGCCTTCATCTGCTGAACGCTCACCGCAACAATCATCTCAATCAACCACCCAGCCGAAGAAGAAGAAAAAGAAATCTTTCTCCTGGAACCTATCCCAGCAGAAGAAAACACCCAACGATGCATGGGTTCCAGAAGGAGATCAGAATGACTGGGAGAAAGTAAAGCAAGGCTTTATTTTAAACAGATATTTTTTGAAGGAGCCTACATACTCAGAGTCTACACCGGATGAAGATTTCATTCGCTATCTGGAGAACTTTAGTGATCAAGGACTTATACAGAGGATCAGAACAGCTGCTTCTGACGCCAAAATCCAGCTAAAGGCACCAGAAAAAGAATACATGGTCTGCCCAACTATACCAGGCAACAATCTTCCAGATAAGACGTATATTCTGAACTACATCAATCAACTGGCAAAGATCAAAGGCTATAAAATCGACAACCATGATCCAAACTATGCCAGGGTGAGAGATGGTATCTATGAGAGCATCCAGCTGGTATCCGACGCACAGAGAGAAAAGATGAAGAAGGGCGGAGCAGCTAGATGGTTCTCTTAGATAGATAATTCTTATCTTTTGCTTTTTGCTCTGTCATTTCTGCTGACTCTTGTACTCTGAAATTCATATATCTATGAATATAGAGTTTTCTTATCTTTTTGTTGTTTACTGTTATTTAACTTAAATAACAAATAACTAAGCTCTCCAGAACATGATACATGCTAATTTGAGTATGCGGTCTAAGTGTGGTTTTGACATCATCAAAAAGGGGGAAATTGTTGGGAACCCCATAAATATTCTGAGTTTTGATGATGTACTTTCAAAACACACTTGGTATTATTCATGTTCTGTATCTTTTCTCTTCGATTTCTATAAAACAGATAGTCAAAGCTAGTTCAACCAGAAAGCTGGAGCAAGACAACTTTGACAGAAAGTGAAACCAGCAAGTCTCAAACAGAAAGCTGGAGCAAGACAACCTTGACAGAAAGTTAAACCAGCAAGTCTCAAACAGAAAGCTAGAGCAAGTCAACTTTAACAGAAAGTTGAACCAGAAAGCTTCAACCAGAAAAGTGGAAGATGTCTCGGACAGAAAGTTGAACCAGCAAGTAACCTACAGAAAAGCACTTCAACCAGAAAGTGTCTAAGCAGTGTTCAACCAGAAAAACATTTCAACCAGAAAATGTCTAACCAATATTCTACCAGAAAGGCACTAAGACCAGAAAGGACATAACCAGAAGGCTTGAAGCAAAACAGAAAGAGCTGAACCAAACCTGTCTGTGAGGCATTAAAATCCATACATTGAGAATTAGAAATAGAATCACTGATTGACGTGAAGAAGGAAAGTAATCACAGATGATCTGCTTGCCATTCATAGAAGATTCAAATCAACAACTCTACAAGGAAAGAAGAGATATGATTGATTGGCAATCCACAAATCAAATCACGCCAATCAACAAACAGCTAGAATTTCAAATTCAGAGCCTATATATGTTTGAAGTTTCAAAGTCTGAAATATAAGAACAAGAACTATATCACAGAAATACATTCAAGCGCTTCATTCTTTCATCAGACAAAAAGCTTCAAACCGTTCGTGATCACAATCACACCTCGATTCAAGTCTGTCTTATCGAGAGAAGAAGGAGATCTTTACTAGCTAGTAGTTTTCTAGTGGATTAACGTGAAGATAGCCTGTGTACAGTAGTTTTCTGTAAGTTGTAAAGGGACACGACCCTTATTCGTGCATAAGTTTCAATCAAGCTTGTACTTGAAACTTGTGGCTCGTTCTCAGCGAGTATAAATAAGAAGAGTATCCCAGTAGTGGATATCTAATCCAGTTTGGATTAGACCGTGGACGTAGGGGGTTTCCCGAACCACGTAAAAATAACTGTGTTATTTACTTTCTGCATTTATATTCAGTTGTTTTTATTCCCTATCTGTCATATTCATTCAAGCTGCATTTCTTAATCAATTCTCTAAATACTTGGTTAAGTTCTCTAAAGATTTTCTTAACAAGAGCACCGACTAAGTCCACCATTATTCCGCACACGATACACTGTTGGAGTTTAAGCTTAAACTTACTCTCTGCTTTGTATCACTCACTTGAGAGACTTTACTTGGGCAGAACCAGATCGATTAGAAAATCATTCTGTTCTATCACCTTGAGCAATCTGTGTTAAAGAAAGCTTACATCTCTCTGATTTAATTAGTCAAGTAAACTGAAAAGTTTGCATTTGGTGTATTCCCCCCCCCCCCCCATACACCAAACCTTGCTCTTTCGGGACCAACAACATTCTTTTGCAATTGATTGAAGCATTCAATGAATATGACATGTACCGCGCTTCCTGTATCAATAAAAACTCTTTTCACGTCACATTCTTAAATTATGGCCGTAACCACCAGAGCATCGCTATTGGGTTTGACTGAGGACCCTTTATCCTCTGATCCAAAAGATATTATGGGACAAGTTCATGCCTTCAGGATCTTCATTACTGGGGCTCCATCCCCGTCTCCTGCCACCTTGGATAGTTTTCTTTAACTTTATTGGGATCGATCGAGGGAAAACTTTTATAAATCATGTTAATGGTTCGCCTTTGCTGATTATTCTTTGACAACTTCGAAGGTTGCTCTGGGGTCTTTCCTTTATCATCTCCTTCCTTTCTCCTCGTATCATTCTTATCTGACTCCTTTCAGACATATTCTAGAAAATTCCACTCTCTCATCAATTTCTCAATTGCTGCGTTTAAGGTTGCGACAGTCGTTGGTGGTATGCCCATAATCATTATGATTTTTACAAACTTTATCAGACTCTGGGTATCTTGGGGGATTTTCTTTGGGAGCTCTTCTGGTTCCCAAGTTAATGGTGTAAACATTCTCTCTGGAAGATTAGACTTATCAAAAGGTCTGCGTGCCTCTAAGAATGACCTCTTTCTATCCTTAGATCTCTTTTTCTCATAAGGTCTTTCTTTCTCCTCCAGCTTCCTTTCCTTCTTGAGGTTGGTTTGCTCGGATTTCCTAAACAATATGGCATCCTCCACGTGGATGTATTTACAGATTTTGGATAGTAAATTCTCAAAATCCGCTTTGCATGCCCTCCACGAATGCGTGTACTTTTATAGAGGGGTGCACCTCTGGAGCGAACTTGTAAGGTATTCCCTCAATGATTCTTGCTACTGCTGTTTGATTGTAGTTACATGGAGCGAACTTCATGTAGTTCTCTTTGCACTTCCAAATTGATGTGAAAATAATTTCTTTAAGTCATCGAAATAAAAAATTAAGTTGAGAGGTAATTGTCTGAACCATTGTTGCGCTGGCCCCACAAGAGTAGTGAAGAAAACCCGACACTTCACTCCCTTTGAATAATGATATAACTGGGCTATATTGTCGAAGCGCATCAGATGATCTCCTGGATCACTATAACCCTGATACTCTAGATGCACATGACGAAAATTTCCTGGCAAGGGGTCCAACTGAATGTCCTTTGAGAATGGACTTTCATCACTTACTTGGAGTTGAGGTCTACCCCGTGATCTGTGTTCAATCTTGTTAGTGGTAGATCTAGTGGCAGACCTTTCACGTGGTGTGCTCTCTGCAAATACTTCCTTATCTTGGATTAGGATTTTTTGAGATTCTCGACCTCCTTTCGAAGTGCCTCAATTAGGGCTTGTTGTTTCTCCATTTCCTTCTTTTGCTCAGATATGGTGTGCCCGGCTTCCTCGCTGGCATGAGAAAATGATGGTTGTTGATGTTAGGGTTTGTATACCTCAAAGCTTGCTTTTGTGCTTAAACGATGTATCAGACTTGTTTTCAGTTTTAGTTTAATGAGAATAAATGTTTCTATCATTGGTTTGTTATTTATTATCTTTCTATATTAAATTTCAAACAATTCCATTTCTTATAATTGTAGCTGTATAGTGGATCTATGATCACGTAAGGTTACACAGTCAGTTCATTTGTAAGATAAAGCTCACAGCCTAGATATTATAGCTTTGTAGTGGATCTATGATCACGTAAGGTTACACAGTCAATTCCTTTGTAAGATAAAGCTCACAGCCTAAACAGACTTGGGCAGTCTAGTCGGTAAAGGCTGTGATGATATCATTTGATGCGAGAGCTGACCATAGCCCTCATAATGATATCAATATGTATAAGCTGACACACATGCTTTGCGTATACATATTGAGAGGTTTCATAGTGAGATAAGTTATATGTGTTGTTGCTTAGAACGATGTCTTAGAAATCAGTTTATTTCTTAATTTGTGATGATGATTTTAGTATACGCGACTGATTAGACGTTGCTTTGATTCACTTATACTTGAGTGTTTTTCGTAACCCCATGGTAGTGTCTTGGGTAGTAGTGATTGGTTTAGCGAGAAGTGCTTGATTGTCAATCGCATGGAATCAGGTCTCGGTGACACGAGTTGATTAAATCATCGTGAGGCGTTCAGAAAGGTTTGTTCTATAAGTAACCCGACCGATTGGAATTTATTCCATATGCAATAATCAAAGTTTGAACCGGATCACTCACGAATAAATATATTAATTAATTATGAGTTGTTAGCAAACTCAATTAATTAATGGATCTAGTAAATCTTAAACGCGAAAAATAATTACTGACAAAAAGGGTTACATCCGTAATTTGAATGGATGAAGACTCAATATTTATCGTATAGTGGAGTTGATAAATATTTATAATAGAATTACACTTTATTACATTTCCATAGAGTAAAAAATTTGATAGTTAAATTAACTTAATGAAATAATTAATTTAAGTCTAAATTTGACCAAGACAATTAATTAAATTTAATTGGTTCAAAATAACTTGGAAATTAATTAAATTATGTTATGATTTTGACTTGGTCAAATTAATTTTGAATTATTCAAATTCTAACTAATTTGAATAATAGATGAAATTGTTAGAGATAAAAGTGAGATTACATTCTATTATTAGAGGGTCTTATCCATTAACCTTTGAAGCCCTAACCTAACCCAAACATATCTATAAAAGAAGGAGTTTACTGAAGGCTTCAGCGCCCAGTTCTTATCATTAATGGCTTTGGCGCCTTTATCTTATCAGTAATGGCTTTAGCGCCTACTTTTAAGATTAAGGGCTTGAATGCCATGTTCATATGTCTAATGACTTCTGCGCCATGATCTTATGATTAAAAGCTTCAGCGCCATGTTTTAGAGTTAATGGCTTCAATGCCCAAATAAAAACAAATTTTCAGATTTTCAAACTATTTCAAAAGAATATCTAGGATTTCGAAAAGGGGGAATTTGCATCCAAGAGTTTGGAGTTCATATCTTGAGTGAAACTGTGAAGCTTGGTTACATTAACAGCTCGGTCCTGGTGTCGCGGGCAAGACCTCCAAAACAAGACTGGAGGGGGAGGGGGGGGGGGGGGGTCGGGGTCCTTCGGGAAGACACTCCGACGCTCAAGTCAGCACGTTGTAGAATTAAGAGAATGCGTAAAAATTTAGAAAGTGTCCGTTCTTCTTCTTGTGTGTGAAGCAAATGATGGGGTATATATAGCTAGGTATATGAAGGGTAAATCAATAATATATATCCTAGACATACTAGGTGTAAATAGTGTGTGTAAATGAACCTTAACAATCATTGTCTACCACATTGCAATGGTCCCTGTTATGGTTTTTAGGCACTATCACCACATATTTCAGTAACTCTGACTTATGTCAGATACGGAGTTGACACATGTCGGGTAGTACTACGAAACGTGCCTTTCATGCCTTGCAGACCCCTCAAGGTAGACTCCGGAGGTCATTAAGTACGAAGGTAATAAGAGCTCAGATCTCATCCTCTGTATGTTAATCAGAGCTTCGAGATCTTCAGACCTTTCCAGGCTTCTGCATAGGTCACAACATAATTTATTCTCCGAGGCTATCTTTTTCTCAGTAGTGAGCCTCTTCTGCTTGCTTGGAGAGCTGAAGTGATATTATTCCTGTCAAATTTCAATTTAAATAATGATTTTATGATTAATTTTAGTAACATTAGTTATTAGATTATTTAATCACATTTGAAATTTTTATAAAAATAAAAAACTATCTTCATTTCTTTCTATAATTTCATTTTATTTTTTAAAAAAATTATTTATTCTGTTAGTAAAAATATGTGCAATATGTATATTGGATTAAAAGTTACAATAAAAGTTTTGATTTAATATCTAATATGTTAAAATAAATTTAATATTAAAAAATTATGAAATAAATAAAAATAATGTATACAAATATTATTATATTTATATTCTTTTATTTTATTTATATTACCAATAATTAATTTTCGTTAATTTTATTTATAAAATTCTTGTATTTATTATTTATTTTTTATATATTTAATTAAATTATGTATAATTAATAAAAAAGTGTGGATTAAATTCATATAAGTAAGAAACTATGTATGAGAAGGAAAAATAATATATATCATCCATGTATATAAAATTAATGAATAAGATTAACTGTTGAGGGATATGATAATTATATATATTAGTTAATTTGTGATGGTCCCGGAAGACCCTACGTTTGGTGTATTGGGGGGAGGGGGGGGGCGGCATTACACCTAATACCTTTCTTCTTATTGCAAGAATGACTTTTCGGATGACTAGAGTAGGTTCTCTTAAGAGAAGATGATCTTTTCCAAAGATACTCTTGCATGAATTGATTCTGAGTGAGTAAACTTCGTGAGAGGTTTCTCTTCAACAGAACTGTGTGCAAAGATGGTGGATCTAGTTGGTTGCTCTTAATGAAAACCTTGTTTTAGTTCAAGTGTTCTTTAGCAGGGCAGGTTTAGAAAATAAGAATGAATATGATAATGCAGAGTTAGTGAATAAATGACTGAATATAAAATGCATAATTTAAATAACGTAGTCAATTTTACGTGATTCGGTAAATCACTATGTCCATGGTCCAATCAATCAAGACTGAAAATTAACTATTAGGATTCTCACTTGTTTATACTTGTTGAGTACGAGCCACAAATATAAGTCAAAACTAGACTTTATCCGTGCACGAATTACGGGTCTTGTCCCTTACAACTTACAAATAAATATTCTCCTTCAACACTTCACGATTAAAGCCTAGAAAACTACTAAACTTTGAACGAAGTAAACTTCTAACTTCTCGATAAGACAGACTTAAATCGAGATTACAACTTGAAGTTTTTCTGGGGTAAACGGTGTTGCTTTGAGAATAGTATGCATAACTGTTGGGAACCCTCACAATATTTGTTTTGATGATGTTCTTTCAAAACAAACACTTAAATTTATTTTGTGCAAGAAACAAACACTTAGACACTACCATGGTAGACTGATGCTCTTCTGCAAGAGACTTGTGCATCATCTCATTGGCATTGTGAACCTGGTCCTTGATCCTTCTCTCTGTCTCGGAAAGATGGTCTTTCTGATGGTTTTTGAACCTTGTCAAGACATGTACTGCCTTAGCCTGAATCTCATTACAAATGAGATTGATTTAGTCTTCAATGCGTATGTTAATTAGATAATTGATTTGGGAATTTGAGAATGGGTTACGCTCATCTTGAAAGAGTTCTTCTAATGAATAAAAGACAGCTGGCTCCTTCAGTGCAGCTGTTGCGCTAGGTGTGATGATCTTCACATCAGGTTCTTGCACAGAAACCTGCCTTTCGTTGCTTTCATTTGCAATAGCTTCACTGGACTCAATCATTGCAATCTCCTGACCATATGCTTCAAACCCGATCAAAGGCACACTCGAAGGAGTGTTAGTTTGAACAATGGTATTCTCGATGGTTTTTCTGGTATATCCTGTGTTGTTGTTGAGGTATCCAAATTGTGGGATTCTGAAACTAGGGCTGCTGTATCATTTGGCTGGTAGGCTGTAGGTAAAGTATGTGGTACATCATCTTGTGTAACAGACGTGACTGGTTGTTCTTCTTCAATATCTAGCTGTGACACTTCGTGTGCAGAAGTTCTCCCCTCTTCTTCACTCTCTGAATCGGAGACAACATCAAATAACTCCTTCTTGTCGGAATAGAAGGGAGTTAGATCATTCTTCAGTTTCCTTGCTTCATGCTTCATCAACCTCAAGATGAGGTGAGAATAATTTTCACGAGCTTCTTGTACCGACGAGAATTGAAAAACTTTAAAAAGTTTGGCCTCCTCAAACTTCAAATCATCAATGTTATGTAAGTAGAAAAGGGCATCCAAAACATAGTATTCGCTATCCTTGATTAAAAGATAAATTTTTAATCTTAAAGTCGCTGCTTGGACTTCTGGAGTAAGTTCAATCCCTGGAAAATAATATTGGAGAATTGAACGATTGGCCTTGCTTTCAATCAGCTTCACAACAACTGAAGCTTCTTTCCTTTTGGTTTCATCTTCTGACATACCTTCTTCATCACCTTCTTGATGTGATCTAAGTGTGAGGGTTGTCGTGCGGATGAATCTGTACGAGTAGATGAATAATCCTTCTCAGGAAGGGGCTGCTCTGGAGAGTGTGTTGCTTCTGCAGAGAGTTCCTCAAGAAAATCATCATGAAGTTCTCTTGGTGGAGAGTTCACTGGTGTACTAGATCGATTCTTCTGTAACCTTCTTTTCTTTTTATGTGGTGGAGGTTGTGTTGTAGATTTCCTGGAGCTTAGTCCGGTGGTGGTCCTCTTGCTTAACTTCCCTTTCTTCTCTTGTTTCTTGGAAGGTTCCCACTTAGCAGGTTTCTCCCTTTTTGGATTGAAGTGACCCATCTCCAAGAGATGCTTGAATACTACTTAATCATCGATTTTTTAGAATAGGTTTGCTGAGATACCTAAAGCCATCTCTAGTTGCATGTAATCCTTTGGCACTTTGTGGTTGGGGTTGAAAAGTGTAGCTTCCTTCCACTTCAGCTTCTCGAAAAATTTCTGAATCATGTCGCCAACTTTCATTTCTTGTCTAAGAAAATGCTTGACATTGACATTGTCTATCTGATTCTTGTCATTGGTTCCAACTATCAACAATCTTGCTTAAAGAGCGAGTAATTGAAATAAGATTCTGGCCCAATTCACTGGAAGGTTGAGAACAACTGTTGTCATCAGCTTCATCTTGTGCGGAGTAATCTGGTTAAAAGTTCTGCTATGATTCATAAAGATTTTCTGAATTAGATCAAACAATATCTTATATTTTGGTGCAAGTGTGGTTTTTGAAAATGCTTTGCTCTTATAAGAAAATGGTATCATCGTTATCTCCTCCACTGCTTCTTGTAGCCGTGCTTTGGTAATCTCCTCAAGAGTCATTCTTTCGTCTTTGATGTCATAGACTCTGCATATTATATTCACTATGCCATACTGGGTCGCTGCAATTTCTATCTCGCCGACTGGCATCAGAATCGTAGCATCATCAGAGGTTTTGCTATCTTGCCAAGTGAGATAGAATATTCTCACTTGTCTTGGAAGGTACATGTCTGGTTGGGTGGTTATGATGTTTCAAAAACCTAGTATAGAACCAGTTAGAACTTTGGTGTTATAGTAAAGGAAGATGGCAACGATGCATTTTCAAGTATGATCTCAGACATTTCAAGTTAAAGCATGTAAAAGTTCATATATGACAATATAGAACAAAAACATAGATAAAGTATTTCCAGTTACAGAGATATTCACAAAATAACCACACACAAGAAGATAGTGAACAGTTTCATCAACCAATAGAGATAAGATATGAGCAGTTATCGTTCAAAAACTTGAATATATAATGAGATTCTACAAAAAAATATGTAAATCATAAAAGAATAACCTTTAGAAAAGCTTTATCATATCATATAAAGAGTTGAGCGCTTGAAACCCATGGTTTTCGAAAAAAACAAACCGAATTTTTAATGATATATACTTGGTCTGGAAACTTTAAGAGTAATTCGGTCATTTTTGAAAGATTTTGTGAAGATTTCGAGGGATTTTTAAGGATTCTGGACTTATAAAACTTTTTCGCCGAAAAGTTAGTTGATGGAGGAGCGTGAATGAAAATGAAGAAGATGAATAGAAGTATGCTATAAATATAATGAATAGACAACTAAGATCAAAAGTAGAAATCAGAAATTAAGGGTTAAGATTTATTTCTCCCTGCTGTAAATGGTAATGATTTACCCTCGATCCGCTAATCTATATCCTGAAATAGATCATTGAAAACATTAAATGACAATGAAATCAATCATGTAGATAAATTAAATAGCTTATCCAATAAATATTGAAGCGGTTGGCGAGCCCATTTTTCGTATTCTTTTATGTCTTGTCATAAGTCTAGATCGAGTCATTTTCCTTTATTTTGTGTCTGGGAGGACACGAGTCTGGGGTGGTAGGATACAGGTCAAGGCTGTAGGTCATCTAAAGAAATAGGCTGCATGAAGATCTCACCTGGGAAGGAAAGTCTAGCCGTGAACCCTAGCCACCTCTATCACAAAGCCCAAGCCCACGAAGAACTATATAAACCCCCGCTTTGAAGTAGAGACATACGCAATTGAGGGGATGGACGACGCTAAGATGTTATTTCTCTTAGTTTAGGTTTTATTCTTATGAGTGATTGGGAGGAAAGAAACAAGTCTTATGGGTAAACTTAATATTTTTTTTTCATGCTTTCGGCCTTGCTCAGGGTTGGTTATGGCAAGAGGATCTTTTGCTAACTCGTACTTTTGCTATTTCAATTCAAGTATGATTTTCTTTATTTCGTTTGTGTTATTTGCTTTTAGCATGAGTATCTAGGTTTATTTATTTGCATTGGGAAAGATGAATTGAGTCAAAGCTTATAACGTCTTGTGAGGTCTAAACGTACTTATAGTTGTATTGGCATGTTCCTAAAGCATTGGATCTGAATCTTATACAACTTGATCAAGTCCCGGTGTTGTCTGGCCAGTAGCAGTCTTGGACAAGATCAACTTACAACTGTGAACTGGAAACTCCAAGTGTTAGCGACTCCCTGCTTGCCAGTAAGAGGGATCAACGTGGTGATGTGGGTGGGAACGCCATGGGATGAGCGTTTGAGATGGTGTGCCCATGGTTGCGCAGTCCCGCTAATGCCTATTTGGGTATGTTGGAGTTAGCTTGGTACAGGAACAATCTTGGCAAGGGGGATAAGGGAGTGAGTAACCCTTACCTTCTGGGCTGAAAAGGTATGTTGGGTGAGACTTAGGTGGCTACGTGACGAGTAAAAAGGAGGTTTCCTTAGTGATGCATTTGGGTGGTAGGAGTAAAACCCCATTTTTACGCTTGCCTTTAACCAATGACATGCTAGTAGAACGAATAACTTTGTACCGATGATCAAGACATAAGTTAAGACTCAAGGATTCTAACGCAAGTCAAGTTGCTTTCTTATTCAACTATCTTGTTTGTTTTCTTTTTAGTTATTTATATTTCAGCACTTTACTTTCTATTTGATTAGAACTTCTTGCCCAAGGCAAGACCAAACTCAAAACCCAAATTGTGACATTGAGAGAGGAATCCAGCAACTCCCTGTGGGATCGACCCTGTACTTGCCACTAGCAGAACCTAGTGAAGAGTGTAGGTATTATAAATTTATCTTGACTGGAGTGATAACGACCGAGCTCCGTCAGCGGTAAATATTAAAGTCAAAGAATGATACGAATTCCCTGAGTTCCCCTTTGATTTAGGAATATAAATATAAATATATACACACACACACACACATATATACATATAGTGTGACTGTTGGTAGTTCTCCTTGGAAGGTTTTGCTGTTGGTCAGATTCGCCTATCATCAAGGCTAAGTAACCCTAATCTCCCACACAACATCTTGAACTTTTCTTCTAGTAAGGCTTTGGTGAGAATATTCGCACGTTGATCATCTGTTTGAATCTTCTCAATTTTCACATTTTTCCTTTCCACATGGTGTCGAATGAAGTCATGACGTACATCAACATGTTTGCATCTTGTAGAGAACATGATTTTGCATTATGGCAATAACACTTGAGTTGTCATAGAAGATTGACACTTCTTTAACATATACTTCAAAATCCTTGAGTTGTTGCTTGAGCACAACAACTTCCAGCTGCCATATATTCGGCTTCTGTTGTCGAGGTGGCTACGAAGGTTTTCTTTATAGAGAACCATGACACCAGTTTGTTTCTAAGAAACTGACAAGTGCCTGATGCAGATTTTATATCTAGCTTACAACATGCATAGTCACAATCTGAATAACCCGTTAGTTCAAAATTATCATCACATGAGTACCATATACCCAGGTTTTTTGTTCCTTTAAGATATCATAGTATCTTCTTAGCAGCTTCCATGTGAGATTCTTTGGGGTTAGCCTGATATCTTGTGCATACACCTACTGCAAAAGTAATATCAGGTCTACTAGCAGTTAAATAGAGTAAAGAACCGATAATTGCCCTATATTGTGTGATATTGGCAGGTTTCCCTTCTAGATCTGGGTCAATTCTTCCGCTAATCTACATAGGTATCTTGACATGTTTGTTATCTTTGACTCCAAATTTTGAAATCTGCACCTAGATATACTTTGCTTGATTAATAAATATTCCATTTGATAGCTGTTTAACCTGCAATCCTAGAAAGAAATTCATCTCGCCCATCGTTGACATTTGATATTTATTTTTCATGAGGTCAACAAATTTCTCACATAAATAAGCAGATTGAGAACCAAATATAATATCATCAATGTATATTTGATGATGAATAATGTCTTATCAATTGAGCCTCTTTTGAACCTTGACTTGAGCAGAAAGGTTGATAATATTTCATACCAATCTCTTGGAGCTTGCTTAAATCCGTAAAACGTTTTGGCTAATCTGTAGACTTTCTTGTTAGCATCTCCTTCTTCAAAACCTGGAGGTTGTTCTATATAAACTTCTTCTTCAATAATCCCATTTAGAAATTCACTTAACATCCATCTGGTAAACCTTGAATTGCTTGTGTGCTGCATATGCCAAGAATAGTCTTATATCATCCAATCGAGCAACTGGTACGAAGATTTCATCGAAATCTATCACTTCTTGTTGACTATGTCCTTTGGCTACTAATCTAGCCTTGTTTCTGACTACTTCTCCATTATAATCCTTCTTGTTCTTGAATACCTATTTGACTCATATTACTCCTTGTACCATACTTCATTTCTCTTGAACTCATTGGAAAACTTCTTCATCAGAACTGGGTTGCTCCTTTTCTGTTGAAGTTTCTTTGAATGCTACCTCTTTCTCTTTCTTATAATTATTTGTTTTCCTGCTAGAAGAAGAGTTAGTTCCATGAAGAGTCTTCACAGGCCCTGACAAGAGAAGCTTCCATGATAGCAGATAATATGCAAATGAATGAAAAACATGTTTTCCCAGATCTATTCAAGTTGACCACGAACGTATTAACCTTGTAAAACAAAAATAGTGGTCGGGTGAACCACTGCTCTGATACAACTTGTTGGTCCTGGAAGAGCTAGGTTTGGTGTATACGGGGGGGGGGGGGGGCGGGGGGGGGGGGGAATACACCAAATACCAATTGTTCAAGAGTAAAAAGTCTTCTTATAGCAAGAATGACTTTTCGGATGACTAAAGCAGGTTCTCTTAAGAGAAGATGATCTTGTCCAAAGATACTCTTGCGTGAGTTGATTTTGAGTGAGTAAACTTCGTGAGAGGTTTCTCTTCAACAGAACTGTGAGCGGAAGATGGTAGATTTAGTTGGTTGCTCTTATTGAAAACATTGTTTTAGTTCAAGTGTTCTTTAGCAGGGCATGTTCACAGAATAAGAATGAATATGAGAATGCAGAGTTAGTGAATAAATGACTGAATATAAAATGCTGACTTTAAATAACGCAGTCAATTTTACGTGGTTCGGGAAACCCCGTATGTCCACGATCCAATCAATCAAGGCTGGAAATCCACTACTAAGATTCTCACTTGTTTATACTTGTTGAGTACGAGCCACAAATATAAGTCAAAATTAGACTTTATCCATGCACAAATTATGGGTCATGTCCCTTACAACTTACAGAGAAATATTCCCCTTTAACACTTCACGATCAAAGCCTAGAAAACTACTAAACTTTGAACGAAGTAAACTTCTAACTTCTCGATAAGACAGATTTTCTGGGGTAAATGGTGTTGCTTCGAGAATAATATGTAGGACCTTTGATTTCTTCACTCTTTGAATGCTTGAATATAGATGAATAAATTTGGCAGAGTGACGGCTCTTGATAGTTGAATTCACGTTTGTTCAATACTTTGAATCGAAGCTTTTATAGGTACAAAATTGAAATTACGACCGTTAGCTTGATTGACTAATCAATCAATCCATAATCGTTGCTGAAGATCTTGCTTCCATAAAAGTCCTGCCTTGTAGAGTAGATTCGAATCTCCTTTATTAGGTTGATTTAATCTTTGATTGATCTCCTTCCTTTAATAGAGACTGGCTGGATGATGCTTGGTATTCATTCTCTTCTGTCTACTTCACTTCTGTTGGGCAAGCTTTCTTCAAAATAGAACTACCTAGAAAACTTGATGACTCCTATAGGTCAGAACTCTAATAGAAGTGTTCTGCCTTTTACAATATATCATCATCTAAACCAGTTCTAGAGATTGGCAACCTATGGTCAAGATCTTATAATTTGATTTTTCCCTTACAATGAACCAATCTTAAGAATTCAATCTATCAGGCTTGCTCTTCTATCAAATAAGGTTCAGACAAAGATTACCTTTTTTGTTACAACATAGTCAAGTCTAAGAAACAAATGAAATGAAAAATTCTAAGTGAGTTTCGAAAGAATATCATCAAAATTATTTTTAAGGGGTTCCCAACAATTTGTAAAAAATCACAACCCTTAATTTATTAAAATGAATTATTGAGATATATTCTTATTTTTTACGTACAGATTCTTTCTTATATAAATCAAAATATATAGAATAATATTATAAATCTTATGGTAACATCCGTAATTTATTTAGATTGTTTATATAAATATGTTAAAATAATACATTTAATCATTTATTAATTTTAGCAATAATTTATTTTTGAACATATGCATTACAGATGAAACTATCATAACATGTCCGACCCAACCTATCCGCTTAGGGTAGTCAGTTTTTGGGCTGAATTAGGGTTCAAAAATTGAGATCCACAAGTAATCGGGCCCGAAAAATCACAAAAACGTTTTTCGACCAATCAAATTTTGAACTTAAAAAAGTAATCTCATTATAAAAAATATATTTTTTATTTTTAGATTAAAATATTAAAAATTTAATCTTGAATCATTAAAATTGAAATATTTTATTCCCAATATTTTCTATTAGTAAAAATATTTATAGTAAAAAGTGTTATTAATTTTATTAAATCAAAAAATAGTACATTACGTGGACGAGTAAAGCGCGTGAAGGAACCCATAAGAGGGGCTCGCGATTAGCAGAACCCAAATGTCTAATAATTAAACTAAAATATGTAATTCTAAACACAAATACCGCATATAGGAGAAATTAAATTGACAAAATTAATTTAATACCTTCTCCTTCGCTAGTCCGCCGCTTGAGAAAAGACGATTTGAATCGTCAGCAATGAACAACAATTCTGTTGGGAACCCCATAAAAATTTATTAAGTTTTGATGATGCTCTTAC
>JAPKLX010000589.1:31247-54552 GCA_026898415.1 Leonotis leonurus
CCCCCCCCATACACCAAACCTTGCTCTTTCGGGACCAACAAATTCACTTCACGCAGTTAAAATGATCCAACCTATGAAACATCTATCTATTTCCCTCACTTAAAATTCAATTTTCGTGTGAGCGATAATCCGTCAGGGTTTATCAAGAGAAGAGAGTTCGAAAATTGCAGTGTGGAATACTGCATTTATTTTCGAAAATATGTATTAAAAATACTGAGTGGTGGATTCATGTTTCGACTAAAATTTTTCGAGTCACTCGCAATCTAACGAGTTCGTCAAGCAATAGTAAGCCAACCCAAAGTCGAACAGGAAGATTTAATCGGGCGAGTTGTTTCGTTATTTGACACAAAAGCAATAAATATGGTTTGAGAGATTTCTATAACTAGGCAAAGAATTGAAATTAAATAAATTGCAAGAAAAGATTAACCATAATCTAATAAAAATAAAGACAAGCATAACTAAAGGATACGAGTTTAAAGAAGTTAAAGAAATGAGACATAAATCGGGAAATAATAAAATCAATAATATATAAAATACGGGGGGAGTTTACAAAAAGGTAGAGGATAGAAAAATTCTAAAAATAAAAAAAATATATTCCCGATAAATAAGTGTGTTAGGTCCCGGGAGAAATCAAGTGTGCTCTACAAGTCATGAAATTGCCCAAGACTTTAGTTCATACCAACCTTAGCCCAATTTTCAAAATTTTCCAACCTATGCCGCTAGCCATATTACAACCCTATAAAGACCTAAGGTTAATTGTCTTGACCAAGCTAATAGGTTGGAGACAAGTAGAGAGCAGACAAACCTATGAGACTACCTTGATCAATAAGTTTTTTAGCGTAAACAGTATAACCCAATCACAAAGTGTTGAGTGTGTGAGGAAGTATCTCTTATGCACTTGACTGCTATCTTGACCAACTTGAGAACATTGCTTGAATTATGCTCTAACTCCTTACTTGCCTTGATTGCTCTTGATTTATGTATTGTGGTGTGTTGGCTATTTAAGTCTTTTATTTTCTCTTTCTTTTTGGGCAAGTTATACTTACACGCTTGAGGACAATTGTGCTTAAAGTGTTTGACTGTGACGAGCTCATTTTTCTTGCTCTTTTGAGTCTTGTTTTTTGGTCTAGATATAGTCTTTTTCCTTTGTTTTATGTCGTATTGTGTTTGGTAGGACACGAAGCTGGGTGGCTGGATGCATGCCATGAAAGAGGCAAGAATACGCACGATGTACCTTTAGCAAGCTAAAGCTCAAGACCAAGTACCGCATAGGATCATAATCCAACAGCTGGAGCTAGAGATGGGGACTACCATGGCCAAGATGAAGGAGAAGGCGGCAGCCGATAGAAGCGCAGCAGACGAGAGACAAGATGCAAAAAAGTGGAGACGAAGAGTTTTTGTCACGCCCCGATCCCGAGGGACGGTGCACACGCCAGAGCGTGACTGGGGGAAAAGAAAAGAAGCGGGGAAGAAAGGGGGGACATGGAACATAAATCATGGTGTAGAAATTGTCCTTGAAAAATGGATAGTAACTCGTTTATAACTAGGACTAATCTGAATGGTGGAAGAGAAACAAATAAACCCACCAGTAGATATAGTCAACAATGAATGCATGTAATAGACAATAGTAATTCTCGTGAAAGAACAATGAATCATTTATTGTCATGAAGCCAATAGCATGAAGAATCAGAGATTGGAAAAGAACATGAGCTTGGCAGCGGAATACATAACATGACAGTTTGCAACAACCCTTGCCTTAGCCTCGCACGACACCACCAACCGCTCAATCTGCAAAACAATTTGAAAACATTTTGCAGGGCTGAGTACTAATGTACCCCGTGGGTTATGCCATTTAAAAACCTTTTTTGCGAAATCATTTTCTAAAAAGGAATATCCATGCTTGCACAGTATCACATAGAAAGTTTTAAAACATAAATGTCATTCTATGCATACCAAAACCATTGAGATCTCATTTTCCTTGGCTCAATATTGGCATTAGATACCCTTCTATGAACATATGGGGACAGCCCATAGAGGTCCATCATTTATGTCCTTCATCAGTAGGGAACTTTTACCCAAACTGACTTCACTCGAGAATATATGGGGACAGCCCACATAAACCCACGTGTACACTAACCATGTGCCAGTGCGCTAACATAGCACATGATCCGATCGTCATGCTTGATGGATCACTTATCCAATAAGGAGCAAAACATTTTAACATGGACATCCATTTTGATTTTCATAAATATCAGAGCTTAATAACTCAAAGATACATTTGAAAACATATATACACCCACCTGTCAGCGAATACCAATACCGTGTGATAACCGTAAATCAGTTAAACGTCTCGTTCGCAATCGTAAGCACCTGACAATTATATGGAACAACTTTTGGCCTCAAATCCCAAAACGTAACGCGAATAAAGTGAAAACGAGGAACCGATGGCTTTCTAAGTCTTCTAAGGTCATTTTGGCAATACCCGGGTTTTCAAATCAACTTGGCCCAGAAGGCAAAAATACTCAGGGCATTATTCTCTATAGGAATATGTACAAACATTTTTGAAATATGCAACTTTACCTCAAAGCTTACTTGAGAAGATTCGTAGTCTTTTTCAAATCTATGAAAATTGGACCGATGAAAATTAATGAAATCTCTTTCATAAAACTTTATATTTTGTTCTCTACATGCACTAGAAATTTTATTGAAAAATGATAGACCGTGAATATTTTTCCTTTAGAAAAATATGAAATAATGCAATAAATCATGATATGTCGATCCTAACCGGGATCCAAATCTAAAATTCAATCCGACAGAATAACGGATCTTATGGTCAAAAAGTCAAAACCTTAAGGGACCTTAGCCGTCTGATAGACCGATAGTCATGAACGAGAAAATAAATAAAGAAGAGAACGGGGAAGAAAGTATGAAGATGATGGTATCGGAACGATGGCGGCGTGGACTAGACGGCGGCTAAGCAACCTTTGTCAAGTTCCATACCTACCTTCGACCTTACCCGAACGTACCTTGACTTAAATTGATTTTCGATTTCCAAACCCGCAGAACCTCAATACTCCAAAATGATAGAAAAAAGAACAGAGAAGGAGAGAGAAGAAGCACAAGAATGAAAGCTTCTTCTGAAGGAAACGAGCGATTGAGAATGGTCGCACCCTCCCCTATTTATAATCAAAACTTTGATTATTTTATTATTATAATTATTATATTATATTATTATTAATGCTTAAATCTTAAAACGTCGTAACTTCTACACATGATCTCCTTTTCGAGCAAACTCAATGTCAACATCTCCCTTTCTTAATACTCTACACAATGACTATAATATTGATATACTTTCGGTAATGCATGAAAAAACTAATTTTTTATACGACGTGCTTAAACTTCAAATATTCATAGCGGTTACGTACGAACTCCTTTTTGAGAAAACTTAGTGCCAATATTTTTCTTTTGAAAAACCCTACAAAATGAGTATAATATTGACATGCTTTTGACTTATGCATGAAAATATCATTTTTAAAAGAAACTTTTAAAAAGTTTCACCGGGTGCCAAATTCATATGGTATGTCGTAATAGGGTATAGTCTCTTCCTAAAATCCTTAATTAGTCGTAGTAAGATATTTAAATCGTATTACGAAAATTTGGGGTATTACAGTTTTCATGCGCGATTAAGGAAAGAGATGTCTGTTTCCATCTTGAGAAAATATGGAGGATTTGGAGTATCTCCTATATGCAAATGAATCAGCCGAATAAGGAAAGCGCCAACTGTTAGGGTTTGTATTACCTCAAAGCATGCTTTATGCTTGGACGATGTATCAAACATGTTTTCAATTACACTTTAATGAGAAAAAATGTTTCTATCAATGGTTTGTTATATATTGAATTGCAAACAAGTCCATTTATTACAATTGTAGACTGTGTGGTGGATCGATGATCACAGAAGGTAACATAGTCGGCTCCTTTGTAATATAAAGTCACAGTCTAGACAGACTTGGACAGTCTAGTCGGTAAAGACTGCGATATCATTTGATATGCGAGCTGACCTTAGCCCGTAGAATGATATCAGTATGTATAACCGGATACACATTCTTTGCGTATACATATTAAAAGGTTATACAGTGAGATAAGTTCTAACGTGCTAATACTTAGAATGAGGTCTCGGAAATTAGTTCATTTCTTAATCTGTGACGATGACATTAGTATAGGCGGTTGATTATACGCTGCTTTAATTCATCTATGCTTGCGGATTTTTCGTAACTCTAAATAGTCATGTCTTGGCTGGTAGTGATTGACTTAGCCAGAAGTACTCGACTGTCAGTCGTGCAGAATCGCATCTCGGTGACACGAGTGGATAAATCCGCGGGAGGTGTTCAGAAAGGTTAATTGCATAATAAACCCGGCCGGTAGAGAATTTATTCCATATGTAATAATTAAGGTCTGAAACGGATCACTCACGAATAAATATATTAATTAATTGTGAGTTGTCAGCAAACTCGATTAATTAATGGATTTAGAAAATCTTAAACGCCGGAAATAATTAATGATAAAAGGGTTACGTCCGTAATTCGAATGAATCAAGATGAATTCAATATTTATCCTATAGTGGAGTCGATAAATATTTATAATAGAACTGCACTTTATTGCATTTACATGGAGTAATTAAATTTAGTACAAATTTATTTAAATTAATTAATTAATGTCTAAAGGTGGGCCAAACAATTAATTAAATTTAATTGGCCCTAAAAAAGACTTGTAAATTAATTTAATTAAATTATGAATTTTTCCAAGCCCATATTAATTTTAATATAATTCAAATTTGAATTTGAATTATAGTTGTAATTGCAAAAGATAAAGGTTGGAATATGGTTCTATTTTTTGGGATCTAATTTATTCTTGGGTAAATTATACTTTATGGCCCAAACTTTGGGAATGCGTTCAGTTTGTGACATGAACTTTATATAATGCTTAAAATGACCTCTACTTTTGGACAGTGTTTAGTTTCCGACCTAAATTTTATATAATGCTTAAATTTACATGAAATTTGAATCGTGTTATATAAATTCTAGCATGTGACCTAATATTCATTAATGATCTAATATAGTAAATAAATTTAATTTTCAATGATAAATTTTAATAATACTGTTTAATTTTTGTAGTAAATAAATTTAATTTATTAAATAAATAGGCTAAATTTTATACAAATATGATATACTAGCAATTACAATTATAATTAGTACTTTAAGCAAACTAGCATACGTGTCTCGTGCAATGCATTGGAAATAAAATAATTATAACTTATTTGATTTATATAAAATAATTTTTTTTATCATGTTCCATGTAATTATATTTATTTATTTAAGTTTTTTGTTATTGTATTTCATGTGCATTCGAAACGTTGAAATATTTTTATCTTTACGTTATTTAGTATTTGGTTTAATGAATTCTTTAATAATGTATTACAGATGTCTTGCTGTGATTAGAACTATCAAAATTTTCAGATCGGACTTTCTACGGTTTTGAAACCCGTCCAAACTTATCTAAAAAAAATTAAACCTATATAAATATATGATTTAATTCGGCCCTTTATGTGCTGTTGGGCATATTGTTTTTACTCGTCCATGCAATAATTTTTTTTAGTTTTAATAGATTTAATCAATTTAATAATTTGTTTGTACATTAATATTTTTAATCGTATCAAATATTGGAAAAATAATATTTTAATTTTAATTATTTAATATTACATTTTAATATTTTTAATTATAAAAAACTCAAAATTTTCAAAGATTTTTAATATTCTATTTACAAAATAACCATTGAAAATGAATTTTAATTCATGTTTATGTTGTGCATGTATATACATGGGCTGACTATTTTAATCCCGGTATTCGATTGTCTCGTAAAACTTTTAGATGGATTTTTCTCATATATGAATTTGGTGCATATATATATATATTTTTTCATTTAAAGTGTTATAACTTGTTAAAATATAAATTTTGTAAATCTATAAATTAGTGAAATAATAAATATAATTTTATAAATGGAATTAAAAAAAATTATTTATTGATAATATGTAGAAAATAAATTAAAAAAACATAACTATAAATAAAGTTTGGAACAAAAACTGAACAACACTCAAATGTAAATGTCATTTTAAGCATTTTGTAAAGTTGAGGTCACAAACTGAACACATTCCCAAAGTTTGGACAATGTCTATAAAAGGAGTAAGTAAGAGAGAGAGGGCCGAACTTAATCACTTTTTCCCTCATTATTTTGGCCACTTCAAGAGATTTTATTTGTTGAATTTTCGAAAATTTGGTAATATTCTACGCTCCAATTCATCTGTTCTCCTAAATTAATAGATAGATTCGTCCACATGATATTCTAGTAAATAGATCGAGAATACGATAGAAGTTCTTAAGGTTGGATTCAAGGAGATCTAGAAGGCGATTCGAACGGTGTGAATTGTTGGTCCCGAAAGAGCAAGGTTTGGTGTGGGGGGGGGGGGGGCCCCCAATACACCAAATGCCAACCTTTTTGGTTACTTGACTAATTTGGTTGAGAGATTTAAGCTTCCTGTAAAATAGATCGCTATAAATGACAGACCAGATCGATTATCAGATCGATCTCATTTTGTCCAGATAGAATCTCTCGAGTGAATAACACTAGGCAGAGATCAAGAGTGATCTTATTCTCTAGCAGAGCGTTGTGTGCGGGATAATGGTGGACTTAGTCAGTGCTCTTTGTTTAGAAAATCTTTTCAAAACATAACCAAATATATAACAGATTGATTAAGAATGCAGTTTTGAATGAGAGTGTATGTTAGTGAATAAAACAACTGGAATATAAAATGCAGAAAGTAAATAACACAGTTATTTTACGTGGTTCAGGAAACCCCCTACGTCCACGGTCTAATCCAAACTGGATTAGATATCCACTACTAGGATACTCTTCTTATTTATACTCGCTGAGTTGAAACTTATGCACGAATAAGGGTCGTGTCCCTTTACAACTTACAGAAAACTACTGTAACTGGATATCTTCACGTTAATCCACTAGAAAACTACTAGCTAGCAAAAATCTCCTTCTTTCTTTCTCGATAAGACAGACTTGAATCAAGGTGTGATTACGATCACGAACGGTTCGGAACACGATCTGGTGAGTAGAAATCTTCTCTCAGTAAATGCTTTGATAGTTGAAATGATTTCTTGGCAGCGTTACAGCTTGTAGATGGTAGATGATCTTATATGTATATTTTGCACGTTCTCTGCCAGTCTTTGTTCCGAGCCTTTATAGGTGTAGAATTTGAAATTCTAACCGTTGAGTTTGATTGGTTTGAAGTTAATGTGATTTCACCAATCAAGAGTAGTGAATCCCTAATTTGTCTCCTCTTGCCTTCTAAAGAGGTTGACAGAATCTTTTAGATATGGTAAGCAGATCGTTTGACAGATACTGCTTTCCTTTTTCTAGTTTTGATTGATTCTCTTCCTTCTATGGTACGAATGACGTAGCTCAGGTTTTGAGATTCACCACCAATTAGTCGATATCATTTGGTTTCAGTATTTGAATGTTGATCTGGTTGTAGGCGTTCTGGTCGAAGTCGATCTGGTCAAGGTCGATCTGGTTGAGCACAAGTTGATATCGATCTGGTCATAGTTGATCTGGTTGAACACAATCTGGTTGAAGTTGATCTAGTCCAACACGATCTGGTTGAAGTTGATCTGGTCTAACACGATCTGGTTGAAGTTGATCAGGTCCAACACGATCTGGTTGAAGTTGATCTGGTCCAACACGATCTGGTTGAAGTTGATCTGGTCCAACACGATCTGGTTGAAGTTGATCTGGTCCAACACGATCTGATCAAACAAAAATTTACTTTGAGGAGGGTTGATTCTGCTGAGTGTTATGGTGAGAACATATGTTTTGTTCTGTTGAATCTTTCTGCTTCTTCTGTCTGTTTTAACGTTCTGGTCCTATTGACTAACAGAAGACAAAATGATTTTATATGGGATAAAATCCTTTACAAGATAAGTCGTTTCCAAGACAGAACAGAGATCAAATCTCCTATCAGATACACTTTATATATTAGTGTTCGATTACATATGGAGCAGATCGAGGTAATCCAGAACATGAACAAAATTTAAATGTGTTTTCGAGAGAACATCATCAAAACTAATTTTTATTTTTGGGGTTCCCAACATGGATTGCGATTCGATAGCTAACAATTCAAATCGTTCCTCCACAAGCGGAAGATTTGCTTATGAGAAGGTATAAAGTGTATTTTTCTGCATATATATCGTTGGAACCCCTCAAAAAATTTGGTTTTGATGATGTTATTTCGAAACACACTTAGATTTATTTTTCGCTTGCTAGACTCAACCTGCTCAAGTGAACCTGATAGAGAGCAAGCCTGTTTTTATTAAGACCAGGTTAGTTGATGACCATATTGTAAAGGACTCAAGTACACTAAGTATTCAATCCTATAGGAAGTCATCTTGTTAGATAGTATTCTGGATATTTGAAACAGACCAGCTTACGTGAAAGCAAGCAGACCACCTGATGAATGTCACTCAATCTGGACCAAATCTGATTTCATCCAGGCATTAATACCATCTTTTGGAGCAAGTTTGGACCAAATCAACTCACTAGCAGTGGACCTGATCTGGTTGACCAGACCAGCCTTGAAGAGTGAACCTGTCCCTTACAGATCACCTGGATAGACACTTAGTAAAACTTCAAATATGCAATAAGTCATTTGATAGTTTCTATCTAGTTATCTGATATTTATCTAAGTCATCTGGTATACTATGTGTCACTTGATGTACTTAGAATGAATCCTATCCTTTATGCCACATCATCAGATCTTACGAAGATGGAAAGAGAATCAATCAAGAGATCAAGAAGGAATGTGAATCAATCGAAGCTCAAAGGAAAGAAAAGAGATCAATCAAGCTATCTGCTTTCCATAATCAAAGATTCAGTCAACCATTCCTACAAGGAAAGAGGATCAAATCAGAGATTCATATCTTTGATTGGCAATCAACATTTATTACACGCCAATCAACCACAACGGTTAGAATTTCAAATTCTGCACCTATAAAAGCTTGGAACAAAATCTGGAGGAGTACTGATGAACTAATGATCTTACAAGCTGAAACTCTGTCAAGAAATCTACTTTATCATTGAAGCCTATTTTCATTCACGAGTATTCTATCTGTCATTATGGAATCTTCTGTTATTAGAGCTTGCGAGGAATACTCTATCCAAGGATATAGAGAATGGAGTTTCAGAATCAAGACTTTCTTGAAAGCTCATCACTGCTTGATGTGGAAAGTGATAGAAGAAGGTCCACTGACGATCTATGAAGAGAAGACTCGTATCACTAAAACTAGAGTAGTAAAAGAGAATGTACTCAAAGATCCCAGAACATATATATCTGAAGGAGTCGTATCTGAACGGCGTGAAACAAACCTGGATAACTTTGCTAAATGAATCATTTCCAGCACAGTCAAAGGAGTCCATCCGGTGAAAATCCAAGATTTGGATACAACTAAAGAGATGTGGGAAGCACTGCGTGAACTCAGCCTTGGATCAGAATCCATGATCGAGAACAAGTTGTTGATGGCCTGCAACAAGTTCGATGACTTCAAGATGAGACCTGGAGAGAACATTTTACAAATGAAGAACATGTTCATTGAAATTTTACTGGAGATATCTGCTTTCAAGAAAGACAAGTATACCCAGAGAGAGAAAAATCTCAAAGTCATAAGAGCACTACCACCTAGCTGGGAGACTATGCAACCATGCAACCATTACGAGCTGATTTCAACATACTCACCATTGAAGTATTGTTTGATCATCTAGTTGGTCATGAATGTGATATGAAGAGAATGCATGGACCAGATCACTGATCCAACAAGAAGAGTGAAAATAAATCCAAGAAAGAAAAGGAGATAGCTTTCAAAGCCAAGATTGCAGCAAAAGAACCAGTTGTACCTGTAGCAGCAGAAGAGAGTTCTTATGACAACTTGCTCATAGAATTTGCCATGATTGTAAAAAGAATGGATAAGATGGAAACCAGATCGAAGAAGTATCGTAGGTTCTACAAAGACAACAAAAATAAGTATTAGAAGAGTAGAGAGCAAGATCGATCTGATAGCAAATCGGAGGTAAGAAGCTCTAATAAATCTACTAATTGTACTGACTATACTTGCTATGGTTGTGGAAGAACAAGTCACTTCAAGACAGACTGTCCGGACCTGTCCAAGAGTCAGAGAGAAGAGCTAAGATCAAAGAGAGACTCAAACAGCACAAGTCATTTCTCAGATAGCTCATAAGAGAATGATGAAGCACTCCATGCACATGATCAAGAAGAAGATTGGGAGGAATGCTACATGGGAATTGACAATGGGACTTGACCAGAATGAGGTAAACTCAATTGTTTCTACTTCATCTAAAAAACTTGTATATGATTCTTGTAATGAAGATAAAGTTGAAGTCTCTTGGAAAGAAATTAATCAAATGCTCAAGAGCTACAAGAGTTTGAAGAAGTTGTTTCAAGATGTCATCAAGGAGAATAACAAGCTGAATGAAGTAGTAAAGATTCTCAGAGAAGCCAATATAAAGTTTTCTGCAAAAGTGAATAATCTTGAAGGACATATCTAGAAAAAGGATGAAGAGATCTACTTACTCAACTCAAAAGTCAAAGACTTGATAACCAGAAAGGAAATAGTAGGAGAGAAACTACAGAAGACAAAGGAAAACATGAGCAAAATCAACAAAAGCAGTGAAAGAGTCAACATGATTTGTGAAATGTAGAACAAGGCCAGATCAACTATTGGATTAGGCTACACTGGACAACCAGGTTCAACTAAGTTTGTTATTGAAAGACAAACAGATACCAGATCAAGTTGTAAATCTGAAGAATGGGAAGAATCAACCTCAGAAGATGATGGTGAAAAAAGCAGGAGACAAACGATATTACCATATCAAAGGCAAACATTTTCAGTATATCAGAATAGATAGGAACTAGAACTAGAAGGCCCCTACCAGAAAACCATCAGCAAAGAAGAAAAAAATCAACATGGACAATGTAGAAAAGAACCATCCATCTGTCTACAAAACCATCTCGAGAACAGATGACTCAGGGAGATAGATCACTTGCTATATTTGTGTTCCTAACACTAAGTTGATCTGGGTTCCAAAAGGAACATTTGCTACTAACCAAACACCCAATCATTGAAAGGGTTGCTAAGTCTATGTAATTGCAGGATGGAAGAAATGCAAGAAGGAGTCAAGTAGCACGAGGATCAATCTGGATTATTGATAGTGGATGTTCAAAGCATATGACTTGTGACAAGAACCTACTATCAGACTATGTAGAGAAACAAGGACCACAGGTAACCTTTGGTTGTAACTCAAAAGGTTATACCAAAGGATATGGCAGTGTTAAGATTGACAAGACCACTATCTTTAATGTTTCCTATGTTGAAGGTCTTAGTCATAACTTATTTTCTGTTAGTCAATTCTTTTCTAATGGTAATCAGACTGTTTTTGATGCTAACAACTGTTTTGTGATGAATAAGGAAGGAGATGAAACTCTTCTTACCAGAAAAATGCAAAATAGGTTATATATTGTACAATGGACAAACCAGATCGAGACATGCTTAGTTACTAAGACTATCTCGAAGACAAGCTTATTATGGCACAAACGACTTGGCAACCTGAATTTGAAATCTATCAAGAAGATTGCAAGAGAGAAGCTAGTCGAAGGATTACCAGATCAAGTATATGATAAAGATCATATATGTGAAGCATGCCAAGATGGGAAGCAGACCAAGTCATCATTCTCCATAAAAGTAGCTCATTCATCAACCAGAATATTGGAGTTGTTACATCTAGACTTATTTGGCCCAGTAACGCCACTAAGTATCAATGGTAGAAAGTATACATTGGTTATTATTGATGATTATTCAAGATTTACGTGGGTTATCTTTTTGTTTAAGAAAAAGGAAATGTTGAAGAAGCTGCCTGATTTCTTCAACAAGATCACTCGACAAAAGGAGACCACCATCATGACTATCAAAACAGACCGTGGAATGAAGTTTCTAAACCAGAAGATCGAAGTATATTGCAACCAGATGGGTATAACTCATAAGATATCTGCAGCAAGAACACCTCAAGAGAATGTAGTTGAAAGGCGGAACAAATCACTTTGGGCAGAAACTATATACACAGTGTGTTACACACAGAACAAATCAGTTATCACACTCAGACATGGAAAGACTCCATATGAGATCTGGAACAACAGAAAACCCATGATTAAGTATTTTCGTACTTTTGGTTGTACGTGTTACATTCATAACAATGAGAAATCACAATTGAAAACTTTTGATAGCAAAGTTGACTTTGGAATATTCTTAGGATATTCTGATGTTAACAATAGGAAGACGCATGTTGTGGAGGTAACACTCATATTGTTTTTGATGAATCTATTCTTGAATGAAGGGAAACAGGTGAAGAACAGGCTAAAAATCAGATCACTACTAGAAGATTAGGAGGAATACTACTCGAAGATGTTCTGATCTGGAATTCACTTGAAGATGAAGAAGATGATGTTCAACCTATAGTTGAAACCAGCACACAGTAAGGGGGAACAACTCACATTGAACCTAATTAAGATAGATCAGTTCTAGAAAATAGTGAACTTGTGCAAGCAGAAGATAGTAAACCTGCTCAAAGTCAACCTGATGATTCCAGAGAAGTCAACAATAGCACGATTGTCAACCAAGAGATAGAAGATGAAAACCCTTTCCAAGAAACCTCAACAGCACACCCAGAGTTCGAGGAACCAATAGAAGAACCTGAACCTGAGATATCAGAAGAGAAGATGTCTAGGCGCAGAAAGTGGATCCAAGATCATCATCCACCAGAATTGATTGTTGGGAACCCATTAGATCGTGTGAGGACCAGAAGGATGCATGGAGAGAGTGCACTATTAAGTTGCTACCTATCTCATGTTGAACCAGCTGATGCATATGAAGCACTACAAAATGCAGATTGGATCGTTGCTAAGCAAGAAGAACTTAATGAGTTCAAGAGAAACCAAGTGTGGTATCTTGTAGATCGACCTAAACACCAAGGACTAATAGGTATCAAATTCAAGAAAAATGAGATGAGAATGGCGAAGTTGTAAGAAACAAATCCAAATTAGTTGTTAAAGGATACAGTCAACAAGAAGGCATAGACTTCGATGAGACGTTTGCACCAGTTACCATATTGGAAGCAATCAGATTGTTCTTGGCATAAGCAGCCTATAAGAGGTTCAAAGTGTACCAGATGGATGTCAAGAGCGCTTTCTTAAATAACATTCTAGAATAAGAAGTTTATGTAGAGCAGCCACCTAGATTTGAGGAAGGCAATACAGACCAGGAAGTCTACAGATTAGCTAAAGCAGTTTGTGGATTGAAGTAAGCTCCCAGAGCTTGGTACGAGACACTGTCAACCTTTCTATTCGAGTCAAGTTTTCGATGATGCTCAGTTGACAAGACACTATTCATCATCAAACTTAAAGAACATATCCTTTTAGTACAAATCTACGTTGATGATATCATTTTTGGATCTCAATCTAGTTATCTGTGTGATAAGTTTGCTGATGTGATGAAGAATAAGTATCAAATGCCCATGATGGACGAAATGAATTTCTTCTTAGGGTTGCAGGTTAAGCAACTACCAGATGGTATATTCATAAATCAAGCCAAGTACATACAGGATCTGATCACCAAGTTTGGAGTTACAGACATCAAACCTATCAAGATCCTAATGCAGACAAATGGGAATATTGATCCAGATCCAGAGGGCAAACCAGTGAATATAAATCAATACAGGGGTATCACCGGTTCATTATTATACCTAACTGCTAGTCGACCTGACATTATTTTTTTAGTTAGAGTATGTGCAAGATACCAGGCCAACCCCAAGGAATCCCATATAGAAGCAGCCAAGAAGATATTACAATATCTCAAAGGAACAGCACACATAGGACTATGGTATCCATGTGATGATAATTTTAAACTAACAGGTTACTCTGATTCAGATTTTGCAGGATGTAAGCTAGATAGAAAGTCAACTTCTGGAACTTGTCAGTTTCTTGGAAACAAGTTGATCTCGTGGTTCTCAAAGAAGCAAACCTCTGTAGCTATATCAACCACATAAGCAGAGTACATGGACACTGGAAGTTGTTGTGCCCGGATACTATAGCTTAAACAACAACTCAAAGATTATGAGATCAATGTGAAAGAAATACCTATCTTTTGTGACAGCTCAAGTGCTATTGCTATTACACAGAATCCAGTCTTACATACAAGATGCAAACATGTTGATGTGAGACATCACTTTATAAGAGATCATGTGGAAAGGAAGCATGTGCAGATCGAGAAGATACACACAGAAATACAGCGAGTTGACATTCTAACAAAAACACTACCACAAGAGAGGTTCAAGATGCTATGTGGAAAACTAGGACTGCTTAGCTTGGATGAAAGAAGCAGACCGATAGCAGATCACTAAATCCCAGTCACTCAACAGATCTTCATAATACAGATCACCAGAAAAAAAATTACTATATGCAGTTAACTGGATACAGTTTGCTAGAATCAAATCACTTTGCATATCACTAGGAACAAATTGGTAGAACGCAGCTCACTGGGAGGATGGAAAACATATCACTTGTCAAGACTAAAAATATATTAGTCATGCCACGTGGAAATTAATTTTCCATAAAAGATTCTTAATCAAAGGGGGAAATCAGAAATTCGTATCGATTTCTAATAATTAACGACTAAACCTTAGTGTATACGCTATTTATCTGACAAGATTTGGTGAATCTTACATAATTGTAATGATTATTACAGGTATTTGAAAGTGTAATCGAGGTAAATCATTACCTAAAATTGAAAAGAAAAATTGCAGAGGCGTAGTAGAGATGACACGCGCCTCATCTTAACCCTAGATGTCCATCATGTGTGTCAAACGCGTTTCTAAGGCGGGAATGTGGAAGAGATAAAGCGGGAAAAGGAAAAAGGGAGGATTAATCTCAACTCTTGATCTTTTATCTTTTAATCTGAACCGTTCATTATTTACTTATATATGTGTACCTTACTCAGTTACTGTTCACTTTCTCCATCATAATTCTCGAAGCACTTAAGCATTTACAGTCTTACAACCTCTTCCGGAACTCTTTCAAATCTTTAAATCTCTTTCGAAAATGACTCCAATCAGTTTGAAGTTTCCTGAGAGGGTTGCCGAAGTTCAAAAATACATTTCACCTGAACCCTTTGTAGTTTTCCAAACTCACAACTTTAAGAAGCTTGAGGAAATTTTCGCCATAGTCATGAAATGCAAAGGTTTTTGATATTTATATTTCCTCATATCATGTATCTATATATATATATATTCTTATGTGGATTTATGCTTAAATGGAGTTTTGTAAGCATGTTGAGAGTTTATATGATTTCTGGAATTGTCGTTATTGATTATCATTGTATGCTATGTTTCTAGACATATGATCTTAGTTAAACATGTTTAGATGATGATGATTCATGTATTTGTGTTGGGAACCCTAAAGTATTTTAGTTTTGATGATGATCTCTCGAAACACACTTAGTTCTTTTTGGGAGTTAAGCTGTTCTACGTGTTAACAGATCACTCATATAAAGTGAATTCTGATAGAGAACAGATTAGGAGATGACTTAGCATGTAAAAGAATCATTCCTATAGAAGTCATTTCCATAATAGTATAGGATGAAGATCAAGACTTTTCACGAAGAAGAAAACGATCTGCTGTCAACCAGATCACCAACCAGATCAATGTCCACAGCCAAGAACCAGATCGATAGAGTCATCAAACCACCTGATGACATCACCCTACACATCATATCCTCCTGCCACGTCAAGATTGAAGTCCATCCAATAGGGATTGGGAAGAGAATCTACGATTGACACAATGAAGGAAAGTAACCGTTAGCGATCTGCTTTCCATACTTAGAGGATTGAGTCAACATTTCTACAAGGTAAGAACAGATATGATGGATATCATTGATTGGCAATATTCGATCAATCTCACGCCAATCAACAAACGGCTAGAATTTTAAATTCAATGCATATATATATGAAGTTCAAGGTCTGGAAGAAATATGCGCGAGCTACATTGATTCTAAATCACACCAACTCAACCTCGATTCAAGTCTGTCTTATCGAGAGGAAGGAGATCACCCTACTAGCTAGTAGATTTCTAGTGGTAACGTAGAGGTAATCTGTTGTAAAGGGACACGACCCTTACTTCGTGCATAAGTATCTCTCTAGCTTGATTTATACTTGTGACTCGTTCTCCACGAGTATAAAGAAGAAGAGTATCCTAGTAGTGGATAATCTGGCCTAGTTTTGACCAGATCGTGGACGTAGGGATTTTCCGAACCACGTTAAACAACTGTGTTCTTTATATTTCTGCACATTTACTTGTTCATTATTCTAACATTCTGCACTATCATATAATCTGCATCTTAATCAATCTGCTTAACGATCTGATTAATCCTTAAGGTTTTCTAAAGAAGAGCATTAACTAAATCCACCTTATTTCCGCACACACAATACTTAGAAAGTAATAAGATCACTCTTATTATTGTCTAAGTGTCTACACTGGAGAGCCATCTGTTTGGACTAATCTGGTATCGATCTGCTGATCAATCTGATTAGTCATCTGCCGAGAAATTTCTTACTTAAGAATAGCTTAAACTCTCTATTAATTAACCAAGTAAACTGAAAAGTTTGTATTTGGTGTATTCCCCCCCATACACCAAACCTTGCTCTTTCGGGACCAACAAGTGGTATCAGAGCAGTGGTTCAAACAACCATTATTTTTGTTTCACAGGGTTAAAATCTGCGTGGTCAACTTGAATAGATCTAGGAAAACCTATTTTTCATTCATGTGCATACTATCTGCTATGGAATCATCTGTCGTTAGGGCTTGTGAAGAATTCTCCATTCAAGGATATAGAGAATGGAGCTTCAGAATCAAAATGGCACTCAAAGCCCATCACTATCTGATGTGGAAAGTTATCGAAGATGGGCCACTACAGATCACTGAAGAAGTGACAATAACCAACTCTACTGGAGTAACTACACAGATTGTTCCTAAAGACCCAAGGAAATACACTTCAGAGGAATGTCGCGAAGCCAGTCTGGATGACTTTGCTAAAGGGATAATATCCAGCACAGTCAAAGGCGTACATCTGGTCAAAATCCAAGATCTGGATACTGCCAAAGATATTTGGGAAGCCTTAAGTGACTTGTGTCTCGGATCTGAAGTCATGATTGAGAACAAGCTCTCTCTTGCCTGCAATAAATACGACGAATTCAAAATGAAACCAGGCGAGACCATTGAGAAAATGAAGATGAGATTTACTGGAATTCTCCTTGAGATATCAGCGTTCAATAAGAACAATTATACTCAAAGAGAGAAGAACATTAAAGTACTCAGAGCACTTCCACCTAGCTAGGAGATATATGCAGCTATGCAACCTCTTCATGCAGACTTCAATGAACTATCTACTGAAGCATTACCAGATCATCTGTCCAAAAAGGCAGAAAGCAGCTCGAAGAAGGACAAAGAAGTAGCCTTCAAAGCAAAGAGCAAACCTGATGAATCCTCTGAACCCTCTACACCAGATGAAGAGAAGGGATATGACAAACTACTAAAAGAGTTTGCAATGATAGCCAAACGCATGTAAAATCTCAAAAACATCTAACGCAACAGATTATACCTGCTTTGGTTGTGGCAAAACAGGTCACTTCAAAACAGATTGCCCTGATTTGTCCAAAAGCCAAAGAGAAGAGCTGAGAGCAAAAAGAGATCGAAAACTCAAATATGAGCTCAAGGCCATGCTAGCTGAACAAGATTCAAGCAGCTCGAGTCATTTTTCAGATAGCTCATCAGAGAATGATGAAGCATTCTTTGCTAATGACGAAGAAGGTTGGGATGAATGCTATATGGGATTAGACAACGGTCTGGATGAAGTTGAGGTAAATTCTTGCAATTCAAATTCCTCAAATGATAATGATCTGGAACAAGAAGTTGAAGATCAATCTGATTACTCATGGGAAGAAGTAAATGAGATGTTCAAGAGCTATTCGAGCATCAAAAGACTGTTTAGAGAAGTTGTAGAAGAGAATGAAAGCCTGAAGAAATCAGAACAGATACTGAGTACAGCCAACACCCAATTCGTTGCCCAAATAGCTGATTTGGAAGAACATATCAAAGGAAAAGATAGTGAGATCCATTCACTAAATTCAAAAGTGAAGGATCTTATTACAAGAAACAATGTTGCAAAAGAGAAGATAAAGAAAGGCAAAGAAATGATTTCCAAAAGTGACGAACGTGCTAAGTTGTTAATCAACCTGCAACAACAGGGCACATCTGGATTAGGATATCCAGGTCACTTAGAAAAATCTTCTGGAACCATAAACTTTGTACTAGAAAGAAAGCAAATACCAGATCAAGTGATAGATCTAAAGAACAAGAGAGATCATCCCCAGAAGATGATGTTAAAAGAGATCGGATACAGGCAATACCACCAAACAAAGGGTCAACCAGCTCACTACACAAAAACAGATCATGATCATAAAAATAATGTCAACAGGACATTGCCCAATAAGAATGTCAATAGGACATTACCTATTAAAAAGGGTCTGAAGAACGATGAAATAGAGAGATTCCATCCATCTGAAATTCACTCGCTATCTAAAGTTGATAATGATGGGAATATCATTACCTGTTATATTTCTGTTCCTAACCCAAAAATGTTCTGGATTCGAAAGGGAACATTTGCTAATAACCAAGCACCCAAACGTTGAAGGGTAGCTAAGTGTAATTAATTGCAGGACCAGAAGACTGCAAGAAGAAACGAGATAGCAAGAGGAGCAATCTGGATAATAGATAGTGGGTGTTCGAAGCACATGACATGTGACAAGAATCTACTATCAGATTACATAGAAAAACCTGGACCACATGTCACCTTTGGATGTAACTCAAAAGGATACACTAGAGGATATGGAAATATAAAAGTTGGCAAGACCACCATCTCAAATGTTTCTTATGTTGAGGGTCTTAGTCACAATCTATTTTTTGTAAGTCAATTCTGTGCTAACGATAATCAGATTGTTTTTTATACTAACAACTGCTTTGTGAAGAACAAGGAAGGAGATGAGATACTCGTTATCGGAAAACTACAGTATAGGCTATATATCGTCCAATGGACAAACCAGATCGAGACCTGCTTAGTCACTAAAACTGTATCAGAAACAAGCTGGTTATGGCACAAGAGATTAAGTCACCTAAACTTCAAGTCAATCAACAGGATTGCCAAAGAAAAATTAGTAGAAGGACTACCAGATCAAGTATATGATAAAGATCATATATGTGATGCTTGTCAAGCTGGGAAGCAGACTAGATCATCCTTTACAAGCAAAACAGCACACTCAACATCAAGAATACTGGAGCTTTTGCATCTGGATCTGTTTGGACCGGTTAAACCACTAAGCGTAAATGGGAGAAAATACACCTTAGTAATCATGGATGACTACTCAAGGTTCACTTGGGTCATCTTTCTGTTAAAGAAGAAAGAGACACTAGCCAAACTCTCTGATTTTCTACACAAGATCACCAAACAGAAAGAGATGAGCATAACTTCTATCAGAACAGATCGAGGAACATAATTTCTCAACCACAAGATTGAAGCATATTGCAACAAAATTGGAATCACTCATCAAACTTCAGCTGCTAGAACTCCTCAACAGAATGGAGTTGTTGAAAGGAGAAACAAATCTCTTAAAGAAGCAGCTCGTACTATGCTAAATTCTAACAATCTACCCAAGAAGTTCTGGGCAGAAGCTGTCTACACAGCTTGTTATACTCAGAACACATCATCAATTACACTCAGACATGGAAAGACACCATATGAGATCTGGAACAACAGAAAGCCTAAGATATCTTACTTTCGCACTTTTGGTTGTCTGTGTTACATACACAATAACGGGAAAACTCAATTGAGGACTTTTGATAACAAAACTGACCTTGGAATATTCTTAGGATATTCTGATGTCAGTAAAGCATATCGAGTCTACAATAAGAACTCTCATATTGTGGAGGTAACACCTCATGTTGTTTTTGATGAGTCTATTGTTGAGTACAGGTCACTAGATAATAGACAGACAGAGAACCAGATGACTACAAAAAAGATGAATGAACTGCTACTTGAAGATATTCTTATCTGGAATTCATAAAGTGATGATGAAGATATCAACACTCCACCAATTGCTGAAGAAATCATACAGCAAGGGGGAACAATCCAACATGAATTGGATGAAATCAGATCACTAATTGAAAGCAATGAAACAATCATTGCAGATGATGATCAATCTGGATATCTAAATCCAGAAGAAAGAATAGATGAGAATCCATTTCAAGCTTCATCAACAATTCACACTGAATTTGAGGATCCAACAGATCAACCTGATCCTGAGATATCTGATGAAGAGATGACCAGGAGAAGGAGATGGATACAAGATCATCCACCGGAACAGATTATTGGGAACCTATCAGATCGTGTGAAAACAAGAAGAATGCATGGAGAAAGTGCATTGTTAAGCTGTTATCTCTCTCGCATTTAACCATCTGATGCTCATGAAGCACTACAAGATGCAGATTGGATAACAACAATGCAAGAAGAACTTAATAAGTTCAAAAGAAATGAAGTCTGGTATCTCATGGACAGACCCAAACACCAAGGAGTAATAGGTGTAAAATGGGTGTTAAAAAACAAACGAGATGAAAATGGTGAAGTAGTCAGAAACAAAGCCAGATTAGTAGCTAAAGGCTATAATCAACAAGAAGGCATTGATTTTGATGAAACATTTGCACCCGTAGCCAGACTAGAAGCTATAAGGCTGTTCCTAGCATATGCTGCACACAAAAGGTTCAAGGTATACCAGATGGATGTCAAAAGTGCCTTTCTAAATGGTATCCTTGAAGAGGAAGTCTATGTGGAACAGCCACCTGGATTTGAAGAAGCAGATCCAAATCAGAAAGTATACAGACATACAGAAGCAGTCTATGGTCTCAAACAAGCCCCTAGAGCTTGGTATGAGACATAATCAACATTTCTACTAGAATATGGATTCAGAAGAGGATCAATTGACAAGACTCTGTTCATCATCAAAGTTAAAGAAAATATCCTTCTAGTACAGATCTATGTAGATGATATCATTTTTGGATCTCAATCCACCTATTTATGTGATAAATTTGTTGAACTTATGAAAAATAAGTATCAAATGTCCATGATGGGCGAGATGAGTTTCTTTTTAGGTTTGCAGGTCAAGCAGGAACCAGATGGCCTACTTTTGACCTAGTAGTGGATAATCTGGCCTACTTTTGACCAGATCGTGGACGTAGGGATTTCCCGAACCACGTTAAACAACTGTGTTCTTTATATTTCTGCACATTTACTTTCAGTTGTTCATTATTCTAACATTCTGCACTATCATATAATCTGCATCTCAATCAATCTGCTTAACGATCTGATTAATCCTTAAGGTTTTCTAAACAAGAGCATTAACTAAATCCACCTTATTTCCGCACACACAATACTTAGAAAGTAATAAGATCACTCTTATTATTGTCTAAGTGTCTACACTGGAGAGCCATCTGTTTGGACTAATCTGGTATCGATCTGCTGATCAATCTGATTAGTCATCTGCCGAGCAATTTCTTACTTAAGAATAACTTAAACTCTCTATTAATTAACCAAGTAAATTAAAAAGTTTGTATTTGGTGTATTCCCCCTCCCCCATACACCAAACCTTGCTCTTTCGGGACCAATAATTTGCTATTTTCATTTTTTTTAACATGCTCAGAATAAGAATCATGAACATTGTTATATGCAGAATTTCTGGAAATCATTATATGATGTTCATCGTGTTCTTGATGGAAATGGATAAAGTTGGTATATTTTGCTTCCAGAGTTGATAATTATATGTTATCAACTGTTTTAATCTCCATTTAAGGTTCCATAACATTGTTACATCCCATCTGGAGATGTACTTGTCTAAGCGGGTCGCCACCTTCTACCTGACTTGGGAAGATGAGAAACAAGGGCATGAAGCAAGCATTTTGATGCCTATCGGAGACAAAACCTGTTGGGAACCCCACAAATATTTTAAAGTTTTGATGATGTTCTCTCGAAAACACACTTGGTATTATTCATGTTCTATATCATTTCTATTTGGTTTTTATAGACCAGGAAGTTGAAGAAAGCTTCAACCAGAAAGATAAAAGATGTCTCTGATAGAACGCTAAAGCAAGTCAACTTTAACAGAAAGTTGATCCAGAAAGCTTCAAACAGAAAGCAGAACCAGCAACACTTAGACAGAAAGCTAAACGAGCAAATCTAAGCTACAGAAAGCTGAAGCAAATCTAAGCAACAGAAAGCTAAACCAGCAAGTCTTAGACAGAAAGTTGAACCAGCAAGTCTCGAACAGAAAGTTGGAGCAAATCAACTTTAACAGAAAGTTGTTCAACCAGAAAGCACTCAACCAATACTTAACCAGAAAGTAATTAAACAGTGCTTAACCAGAAAGTACTTAAACAGTGCTTAACCAGAAAGTACTTAACCAGTGCTCTACCAGAAAGGCATTAGAACCAGAAAGGGTGTAACCAGAAGGTTCCAAAATAGAAAGAGTTGAACCAAACCTGTCAATTATGGTAACAGATCAATAAAGCTATCTCTTACCACGTCAATATTAAAGTTCATCCATCAAGAATTGGAAAGAGAATCACTGATTGACACGAAGAAGGAAAGTAATCACAGTTGATCTGCTTTCCATTCATAGAAGATTCAGTCAACGAACCTACAAGGAAAGAAGAGATATGATTGATTGGCAATCCACAAATCAAATCATGCCAATCAACTAACGGCTAGAATTTCAAGAATCAAGCCTATATATGTTTGGAGATTTAAAGTCTGAAGGAGATGAGCGATACATTACTGAAAAATTCTCAAGCAATCCTATCTCACATCAGACAAAAGCTTCAAACCGTTCGCGATCGAAATCACACCTCGATTCAAGTCTGTCTTATCGAGAGAGGAATGAGATCTTTGCTAGCTAGTAGTTTTCTAGTGGATTAACGTGAAGGGATCCTGTTTTACAGTAGTTTTCTGTAAGTTGTAAAGGGACACGACCC
>JAPKLX010000589.1:61126-85945 GCA_026898415.1 Leonotis leonurus
AATAGTCAAGTAAACTGAAAAGCTTGCATTTGGTGTATTCCCCCCCCCCATACACCAAACCTTGCTCTTTCGGGACCAACAGGGAGCAACTTCTTCTGGTGGACCCCCAATCAGAATATCCTCATCCGCAACCTCCTGTTGAGGAATAGGTGTATCTGTAGTAGTAGGTTCTTGAACCTGGATCTCTTCCACTGGTTCAGAAAGTTTGTGTAATCTTCTCCTCTTGGGCTTTGGTTGTTGAGCAGCTGTAGAAGCATCAGTGTCTACTGAGCTTGCTCTTCTTCTTAGTCTATTTGAAGAAGTTCTCTCCACTGGTTTCTCCTTGGTTGCTCTTGACTTGATAGACTTTTCTGCAGGGGCAGATGGGGGAATCCAGATTGGATTTGAGCTCCCCATCTCCATCAGTGCATTAGCATGCACTGGATCTATCACTTTGGCGATCAGATTGGCTGTGATTCCCATGGACATCTCGATCCGATGTTGATCCTTTAGGAATCAAAATCTGTCGTTAAACTCAATCACGTCATCCCACTTGTGTTGTTTGAAAAATGTTTCCAGCATGAAGCTGATTTTGGTGGAATGTCTCAAACTGCTCCTCTTTACTTCAATGCCTGGGCTCGCTCCTTTGATAAATGCGATCATTTTGGCCTCCTTCGTTAACAGATCAAATAGAATTCTACTCCAATTAACAGGGATATTTAGCACCACAGCCGTGAGTATCTTGAACTTCTCCGGCGTCATTTGGTCGTATGAGCCGTTGTGGTTCATGAATATCCGTTGTACAAACTCAAAGACAATCTTGTACTCCGGAGAAAGCAGTCCCCGGTTGAACATCCTGTTAGTGTAGGTTATTGGAACCCTAAAGTATTTTAATTTTGATGATAATCTCTCGAAACACACTTAGTCTCTTTAGAGTTAAACGATTATACGTATTAACAGATCACTACATATAAAGTGAATTCTGATAGAGAATAGATTAGGAGATGACTTAGCATGTAAAGGAATTATTCCTATAGAAGTCATTTCTATAAATAGTATAAGATGAAGGCCAAGATTTCATGCCAAGAAGAAATCAATCTGCTGTAACAGACAGCGACCAGATCACCGACCAGATTGATGATCACAACGAAGCACGAGGTCGATAGAGTCATCAAACCACCAGATGACATCATCCTACACATCATACCATCTTGCCACGTCAAAATTAAAGCCCATCCAACAGGGTTTGGGAAGAGAATCTACGATTGACACAAGGAAGGAAAGCAACAGTTAGTGATCTGCCTTCCTAACTTAGAAGATCGAGTCAACGTTTCTACAAGGCAAGAACAGATATGATGGATATCATTGATTGACAATCTACAATCAATCTCACGCCAATCAACAACGACTAGAATTTTAAAATTCAAAGCCTATATATTTGGAGTTCATGGTCTGGAGATTAAGACAAGCACGCGAGCTACATTGATAACATACTCTCAAAGCATTCAATTTCTGAACCAGACTAAGTGCTTCAAACAACTTGTGATTCTACATCACACCAACCCAACCTCGATTAAAGTCTGTCTTATCGAGAGAAAGGAGATCACCCTGCTAGCTAGTAATTTTCTAGTGGTAACGTAGAGGTAATCTGTTGTAAAGGGACACGACCCTTATATCGTGCATAAGTATCCTTCTAGCTTTGATTGATACTTGTGACTCGTTCTCCACGAGTATAAAGAAAAAGAGTATCCTAGTAGTGGATAATCTGGTCTAGTTTTGACCAGATCGTGGACGTAGGGTTTTCCCGAACCACGTTAAAACAACTATGTTCTTTATATTTCTGTATCTTTACTTTCAGTTGTTTATTATTCCTCCATTCTGTACTATCATATAATCTGCATCTCAATCAATGTGCTTAACGATCTGATTATTTCTTAAGGTTTTCTTAACAAGAGCATAAACTAAATCCACCATATTTCCGCACACACAATACTTAGAAAGTAATAAGATCACTCTTATTATTGTCTAAGTGTCTTCACTAGAGAGCAATCTGTTTGGACTAATCTGGTATCGATCTGCTGATCAATCTGGTTAGTCATCTGCCGAGCAATTTCTTATTTAAAGAATAGCTTGAACTCTCTAATAAATAACCAAGTAAACTGAAAAGGTTGTGTTTGGTGTATTCGGGACCAACAAGTGGTATCAGAGGAGTGGTTCAAACGACCATTGTTCTTGTTTCACAAGGTTAACACCTGCGTGGTCAACTTGAATAGATCCAGGAAAACCTATATTTCATTCACGTGCATACTATCTGTTATGGAATCATCTGTTGTTAGGGCTTGTGAAGAATTCTCTATCCAAGGATATAGAGAATGGAGCTTCAGAATCAAAATGGCACTCAAAGCCCATCACTATCTGATGTGGAAAGTTATCGAAGATGGTCCACTACAGATAACTGAAGAAGTGACGGTAACCAACTCAACTGGAGTAACTACACAGATTGTTCCTAAAGATCCAAGAAAATATACAGCATAGGAACGTCGCGAAGCCAATCTGGATGACTTTGCTAAAGGGATCATATCTAGCACAGTCAAAGGGGTACATTTGGCCAAAATCCAAGATCTGGTTACTGCCAAAGAGATGTGGGAAGCCCTAAGAGACTTGTGTCTAGGATCTGAAGTCACGATTGAGAACAAGCTGTCTCTTGCCTGCAATAAATATGATGAATTCAAGATGAAACCAGGCGAGACCATAGAGCAAACGAAGATGAGATTCACTGGAATTCTCCTTGAGATATCAGCGTTCAATAAGAAAAAATATACTCAAAGAGAAAAGAACATGAAAGTACTCAAAGCACTTCCACCTTGCTGGGAGATATATGCTGCAATGCAACCTCTTCGTGCAGACTTCAATGAACTATCTACTGAAGCCTTATTTGATCATCTTGAAGGCCATGAATGTGATATACAGAGAATTCGTGGACCAGATCATCTGTCCAAAAAGGCAGAAAGCAGGTCAAAGAAGGACAAAGAAGTAGCCTTCAAAGCAAAGAGCAAACCAGATGAACTTTCTGAACCTTCTATACCAGATGAAGAGAAAGGTTATGATAAATTGTTAAAAGAGTTTGCAATGATTGCCAAGCGCATGGACAAGATGGAGGTCAGATCGAAGAAATATAGACGTTTCTACAAAGATAACAAGAAAAACTTCTACAAGAAACATGACAATGATCGACCTGATAACAAGGATGAATCAAAACAGCAGACAGATAAAACATCAAAAACATCCAACTCAACAGATTATACCTGCTTTGGTTGTGGCAGAATAGGTCATTTCAAAACAGATTGTCCTGATCTGTCCAAAAGCCAAAGAGAAGAGCTGAGAGCAAAAAGAGATCGAAAATTTAAATATGAGCGCAAGGCCATGCTAGCTGAACAAGATTCAAGCAGCTCGAGTCATTTTTCAGACAGCTCATCAGAGAATGATGAAGCATTCTTTGCCAACGACGAAGAAAGTTGGGATGAATGCTATGTGGGATTAGACAACGGTCTGGATGAAGTCGAGGTAAATTCTTGCAATTCAAATTCCTCAAATGATAATGATCTGGAACAGGAAGTTGAAGATCAATCTGATTACTCATGGGAAGAAGTAAACGAGATTATCAAGAGCTATTCGAGCATCAAAAGACTGTTTAGAGAAGTTGTAGAAGAGAATGAGAGGCTGAAGAAATCTGAACAGATACTGAGTACAGCAAACACTCAATTTGTTGCTAAAATAAACAATCTGGAAAAACAGATCAAGGGAAAAGATGGAGAGATTCACTCATTGAACTCTAAGATCAAAGATCTCATCAATAGAAACAACGTAGCTGAAGAGAAAATAAAGAAAGGCAAAGAGATGATCTACAAAAGTGATGAACGTGCCAAGCTGCTTATCAATTTGCAGCAAAAAGGCACATCTGGTCTAGGGTATCCAGGTCACTCAGAAAAATCTTCGGGAACCATAAACTTTGTACCAGAAAGAAAGTAAATACCAGACCAAGAAATAGGTTTAAGAAACAAGAAAGATCAACCCTAGAAGATGATGGTATGAGAGACTGGGTACAGACAATACACCCAAACAAAGGGTCCACCAACTCACTAAAAAGAAACAGATCATGTTCATAAAAAGAATGTCAACAGGACATTACCCAACAATAATGTCAACAAGACAAGAAATGTCAACAGGACATTACCCATTAATAGACGATTGAAGAATGATGAAATAGAGAGACATCATCCATCTGTACTTCATTCTTTGTCTAAAGTTGATAATGATGGGAACATTATTACTTGCTATATTTCTGTTCCTAACCCAAAAATGTTCTGGATTCGAAAGGGTTCATTTGCTAATAACCAAGTACCCAAACGTTGAAGGGTAGCTGAGTTGAATTAATTACAGGACCAGAAGACTGCAAGAAGAAACAAGATAGCTAAAGGAGCAATCTGGATAATAGATAGTGGATGTTAGAAGCACATGACATGTGATAAAAATATATTATCAGATTACGTTGAAAAACCAGGACCTCAGGTCACCTTTGGATGTAACTCAAAAGGATACACCAAAGGATATGGAAACATCAAAGTTGGCAAGACCACCATCAAAAATGTATCATATGTTGAGGGTCTTAGTCACAATCTGTTTTCAGTAAGTCAATTCTGTGCTAATGGTAATCAGATCGTTTTTTATACTAATAACTATTTTGTGAAGAATAAGGAAGGAGATGAAATACTCCTTACCGGAAGATTGCAGGATAGGCTATATATTGTCCAGTGGACAAACCAGATCGAGACCTGCTTAGTGACTAAGACTGTATCAGAAACCAGCTGGTTATGGCATAAGAGATTAAGCCACCTAAACTTCAAGCCAAAGAAAAATTAGTGTAAGGACTACCAGATCAAGTATATGATAAAGATCATATATGTGATGCTTGTCAATCTGGAAAGCAAACCAGATCATCCTTTACAAGCAAAACAGCTCACTCAACATCAAGAACATTGGAGCTTTTGCATCTGGATCTGTTTGGACCGGTTAAACCACTAAGCATAAATGGAAGAAAATACACCTTAGTAATCATTGATGACTACTCAAGGTTCACCTGGGTCATCTTTCTGTTAAAGAAGAAAGAGACACTAGTCAAACTACCTGATTTTCTACACAAGATCACCAGACAAAAAGATGTGAGTGTAGTTACTATCAGAACAGATCGAGGAACGGAATTTTCTCAACCAGAAGATTGAAGCATACTGCAACAAGATGGGAATCACTCATCAAACCTCGGCTGCCAGAACACCTCAACAAAATGGAGTTGTAGAGAGGAGAAATAGATCACTTAAAGAAGTAGCTCGGACTATGCTAAATGCTACCAATCTACCCAAGAAGTTCTGGGCAGAAGCTATTTACACAGCCTGTTATACTCAGAACAGATCATCAATTACACTCAGACATGGAAAGACTCCGTATGAGATCTGGAACAACAGAAAGCCTAAGATCTCTTACTTTCGCACTTTTGGTTGTTTATATTACATACATAATATTGGGAAATCTCAATTAAGGATGTTTCATAGCAAAACTGACCCTGGAATATTCTTAGGATATTCTGATATCAGTAAAGCATATCGAGTCTACAATAAGAACTCTCATATTGTGGAGGTAACACCTCATGTTGTTTTTGATGAGTCTATTGTTGAGTACAGGTCACTAGATAATAGATAGACAGAGAACCAGATGACTACAAGAAAGATGAACGAACTGCTACTTGAAGATATTCTTATCTGGAATTCAAAAAGTGATGATGAAGATATCAACACTCCACCAATTGCTGAAGAAATCATACAGCAAGGGGAAACAATCCAATATGAACTGGATGAAATCAGATCACTAACTGAAAGTAATGAAACAGTCATTGCAGATGATGATCAATCTGGAAATCTAAATCCAGAAGAAAGAATAGATGAGAATCCATTTCAAACTTCATCAACAATTCACACTGAATTTGAGGATCCAACAGATCAACTTGATCCTGAGATATCTGATGAAGAGATGACCAGGAGAAGGAGATGCATACAAGATCATCCACCAGAACAGATCATTGGGAACCCATCTGATCGTGTGAAGACCAGAAGAATTCACGGAGAAAGTGCCTTGTTGAGTTGTTACCTATCTCGCATTGAACCAGCTAATGCTCACGAAGCATTACAAGATGCAGACTGGATAACAGCAATGCAAGAAGAACTAAATGAGTTCAAAAGAAATTGTTGGGAACCCTAAAGATATTTAATTTTGATGATGGTCTTTCGAAACACACTTAGCTGTTTTTCTTCTAGCTTAAACTGTTCTAAATGTAAAACAAATCACTATATATAAAGTGTATCGTGTTATGGAACAGATTAGGAGATGACTTGATATGTAAAGGAAATATCCCTATAGAAGTCAATCTCAAAACTTAGAATAGGATGAAAGTCAAGATTTCACGCCAAAGAGGAATCGATCTGCTGTAACAGACAGTGACCAGATCGATGACCAGATCGATACCTACAGCGAGGAACCAGAACGATTGAGTCATCAACTCACCAGCTGACATCATCCTACACATCATATGTTCTTGCCACGTCAAGATCAAAGTCCATCCAACTGGGATTGGAAAGAATATCTTCGATTAACACATAGAAGGAAAGAGACCGTTAAGTAATATACTTCCCATAACTCAAAGATTGAGTCAACCTTTCCTATATGGCAAGAACAGATATGATGGAAACCATTGATTGGCAATATACTATCTATCTCACGCCAATCAACAACGGCTAGAATTTTATATTCAATGCCTATATAGTTGAAGTTAGAGATCTAGAGAACTGGTTGAGAGAACACACGCGAACTATACTGTTGTCATACTTTCAAGCAATCTGCTATCCAGACTTAGAGCTTCAACACTTTGTGATTCTACATCACACCAACCATCTCGATTCAAGTCTGTCTTATCGAGACAAAGGAGATCACCCTGCTAGCTAGTAGTTTTCTAGTGGTAACGTAGAGGTAATCTGTTGTAAAGCACTACTACAAATTTAAACATACACTACACTCCATACACTACGGTTGATATAAAAACCGTAGTGTATGTGCGTTTTTTTGGGAAAAGACTACGGTTATAAAATTAACCGTAGTGTATATTAACAATAGACTACGGTTTTTAAAAACCGTAGTGTATGTGCGTGCTTTTTTAATACATAGACTACGGTTTTTTAAAAACCGTAGTCTATGTGCGTGTTTTTTTAATACATACACTACGGTTTTTAAAAACCGTAGTCTATGTGCGTGTATTTTTAATACATAGACTACAGTTTTTAAAAACCGTAGTCTATGTGCGTGTTTTTTTAATACATACACTACGGTTTTTAAAAACCGTAGTCTATGTGCGTATATTTTTAATACATACACTACGGTTTTTAAAAACCGTAGTCTATGTTCGTGTATTTTTAATACATACACTACGGTTTTTAAAACCGTAGTCTATGTGCGTGTATTTTTTATACATACACTACGGTTTTTAAAACCGTAGTGTATATTTAAAGTGTTGTTTTTAAAAAAAATTAACCAAAATAAGTGTTTTTTATACTATTTTCCAAATCGAACACTTCTCTCTCTCTAACAATTCTCTCCCGAATGCCTTAGAGATTCCAGCGGCTTTCTTTGCCAAATCGAACACTTCTTGCTCGCCTAATCCACTGATTTCCATCGTTTTTTGCTTCAATTCACCACATATTCATCCTCTACAAGATTGGGCGTCTCCATTAACATAGTAAATCGTCGATTTCAGCTTGGGTGGGGGAAACCCTAGATTTCGCCGCCGGCGACCAAGGCGGTGGAGCCTCCTCTGACTGAATCGTGGCAAATCGAGCCTCCTCTGACTGAATCGCGACTGAATCGAGCCTCCGCTGACTGCAACTGCAACTGGCGACTGCTATTTCGCGACTGCATCTGCCGACTGCTACTGGCGTGACTGCTACTGGCGACGTCTGTTGCGATTCAAATCACGATTCAACTTGGACGTGTTGGGGTATTTCAAATCGCGACTTCCCCACTGATCGATTTCACGACTGCAACTGGCGACTGCTATTTCTCAAATCCCGACTCATATTTCGCGACTGCAACTGACGACTGCTTTTTCGCGACTGTAACTGGCGACTGAGCGCTGATTCATATCGCGATTTGAACTCTGAACTCTGCTGTTGTGTTTGATAATCGTTTGTTGCTGAGTTCTGATCTTTGTTTGAAAAATCGATTGCTGCTGTATTTGAACTCGTTGTTTGAAAAATTGATTGTTGCTCTATGATCTCTGCTCTTTGAACTCTGCTGTGTTTAAAAAAATCGATTGTTACTCTTTGAACGTGTTGCTGAACTGAAATCAGATTGTTGCTCTTTTATAAATCTGATTGCTGCTGAGCTAAAATTTCATTGCTTTACGTGTTGAAAAATCTGATTGCTCTAAGTGTTGAAAATCTGATTGCTCTAAGTGTTGAAAAATCTGATTGCTCTAAGTGTTGAAAATCTGATTTTCACTGCTTGACTTGTTGCTGATTTGAACACTGACTTGTTGCTGAATTTGATCACTGAATCTGTTGCCCTTACATTGGAATTTTTTGCTGAATTTGTTGCCGTGTTCAACCTATTCTCTGATTCAGGCTCTGTAATATTCTGCTGAAATTCTTGCTGTGTTCAATCTGAAAAGCTGGAAATCTAGGAGGCGATTTGTTCTGGGAGGCGATTTGTTCCTTTTCGCGACTGCAAGACGACTGAGCGCTGATTCAAATCGCACCTTATTCTGCTGCAGCTGCTTCTCTTAACATTTCAGGGAGTTTTCATCGACCCTCTGCCTTACACTTCTGATTTCGAACAATCGATTGCTGTTGTGATTGAACTCTTTGTTTGAGTATTGAATTCGATTGCTGATTTTGAATTCGACTGCTGCTGTGTGTGTTGAACTCGATTGATTGCTGTGATGAGCTCTGCTCTTTGTATTTGAAAATCAAGTGTTGCTCTGTATAGCAACCTGAAATCTGAACGACAACTGATAACATTTGGAGGATTGCAATCTGATTTTTGTATTATGCTTTGTGCTCTGCCCTGAACTCGATTGTATTGCCCTGTGATGAGCTCTGCTATGTTGAACACGATTGCTGCTGTGATGAGCTCTGCTCTTTGTATTTGAAAATCGAGTGTTACTCTGTATTGCATTCTGCACTCTGAACGTTTATCTGCTTATTGCTGTAAATCTGCTGCTGCTTATTGCCTTCGATTTGCTGATTACCTTCCTGCTAATCTGATTGTTGCTGTGAGTTTAACACTCTGTATTTTTTGGAAACTCTGATTGTTGCTCTTAGGAAAATCTGATTGTTGCTGAGCTAAAATCTGATTGCTCTACGTCTTGGAAAATCTGATTGGACTACCCGGCTGCTATCCATGGTTCTTTATTACAGCAAAGTATGACATATATTGTAGTTGGAACTCGTCGGTATTTGAAAGAAGTGCCTGAGTTCATCAACGTTGGATGTAATGCATGGCGGAGCAGTTCATCATCTTATGAAGAGGTGCAAGGTATGTTCTCTGGGTAGGAAACTCTTCATCTTATTGAGTTTCATCTCAATTTTGTTGAATGAAGTTTTATTAATTCATATTTTATTACAGAATCGTACTCCTGTTTATTGAGATTGAAAAGTTCTCCTGAAGAAGACGCAGTACGAATGCAGCCAGGATCCGGTGAAACTCGCGTGTTGTACGTGCAGTTTTTACTTTCTCCATTTTTACTTTCTAATAATATGGGATGCATGGATTAGTGAATTTACCTTCTACTGCTTACAGTTTGCCAGATGGACTTGGAGATGATCTGGTAATTGAAGTCCACGATTCAAAGGGAAAATATTGTGGTGATGCAGCTCTTCAGGTGGCTGATATTCCTGATGAATCGTTATTGATAACAACTTCTGGATCTTCACTTTGAATTTTGTTACTTATACCAACTGGTCTGTTATAATGACTGAACTGGTTGATTTCTCAATGAACTTAATGCAGGGTGAGAAGCTTCGGTCTTGTGTTATATACAGTGAACCCGAGCATGAGCAAGTTGGGAAATTGCAGTTGTGCATTAATTACTCTACTACACATGATGAAAATAGTCACTAGGTATCTGTTTCTTAAGTGATTAAAGTACTCTGTTCTCATTTTGTTTGGAGGAAGTTTTTTCTGATATCCTCCCCTACTTGAATGAATTAAGAATAACAATCTGTATTCGTTGCACTTTTTCTTTTGTCCCAATATGCTTCTTTGATAGCAAACTGTAAGAGATGCCTTGTTCCTCGTTAGATTTTATTTATACATTTTATGCTGCATTGAACCAATGCAGAGTCCTTTTGAGTTGTCAGGTCTTTGTTTAATCAGTGGGATTTCTTTTACCTGCCATGCATGTATACATTTTCCTTTGTAACTTCATTGACCTCCGTTTCTTTATTGAAAAGTGTACATCTGTTGCGGAGACCATTGCCTATGACTGTTGTTTGGAGACTGCAATGAAAGTCCAACAGTTTCAGCAAAGGAACTTACTAATCCACGGATCATGGAAGTGGTTGATGACTGAGTTTGCTTCCTATTTTGGAGTTTCTGATGCATACACAAAGCTTAGGTACGACACTAATTGGAGTTCTACTGGTGTATTGAGGGAATACCATATTACCAGACTTCCCTCAATTTAACCGATTCACTTGACTTAATTATGTTTTCCTAGGTATCTTTCATATGTTATGGATGTTGCGACACCAACTGCAGACTGTCTAGATTTGGTGCATGAGTTGCTGCTACCTGTGGTAATCAAAGGCAAAACTAAGCACACATTAAGTCACCAAGAGGTAGTTGGAGTATTTGTAGTTTTTTTTACTTGAGCGTTATATGCATTTTCCAGGTATGAATGTTTCTGAAGCTCGACCCTTTGTCCTCAATGAACAACACTAATCTAGTTGAGAAATTCATTTTGCAGAATGCCACAAAGAAGAGGTCTCGAAGGCATTTGTCAGAAACAGATGAGTTCGTCTCCAGCAGCACAGAAAACATATTGATGGATCCATTGGCGTTATCCACTGCTTATAGGAAAATGAAATCACTTTGTTTGAATATCCGAAATGAGATTCTGACCGATATTTTATCCACAAGCAAGATCTTCTTCCCAGGTAAATTTTCCTTTTTTTGAAGAAGGCCCTTTTTCTCTGCTTTGAGATGCCAATTTGATCCCTTTCTTGTGGTTTATGCAGTTTTATAGATCTTCCGAATCTTTCTTCATCCATATACAGCACAGAACTCTTCAGTAGGTTAAGGGCATTCCTCGTTGCATGTCCACCTGCAGGACCAACACCACCGGTTGTAGAACTTGTTCTGGCGACTTCTGATTTTCAAAGGGATTTTGCCTTGTGGAATATCAGGTACTGCATAGCCCGTAGTCTTTACAAGCTTCGAGATGTCACTTTGTAATTATTATATATTCACTTTCTAGCAGTCCTATCAAAGGTGGCTTTGATGCTAAAGAGTTGTTTCACGTGCATATAACCTGTTGGATCCAAGAGAAGCGTCTCACTTTACTCGAATTTTGCAAGTTTGACAAGGTACGTTCTATGGGGTATTGCAAATCTTTGATTTTAATTTGTTAGTGGCTTAGAGTTTCTTCTGTTCGGAAACTGACAAACCTGTCGATATCTGCATCTTATGCATAAAATCTGAGCTACTTCATTCTAACAAGAGCAAAGATGACAGGTGAAGTTTTCCGGCCTACCAACACAACACTCAACAACTTCTTTCGTTGATGACGTCTACGAGAGATTAAAGGGGACACTTGCCGAATATGATGTCATAATAAGTCGCTGGCCGGAATACACGTTTACATTGGAAAACGTAAGCACTAATCAACTGAACTAGCATTCTATAAGGATTCTTGAGCCTTACCTTCTCTAAGTCACTTCCGTTCTCTCGTCTTATGCATTGCTTTATGTATGAAAAGACCATAGCAGAGGTCGAGAAGGCAGTGGTGGAGAGCTTGGAGAAGCAGTACGCTGAAGTTTTATCTCCATTGAAAGAGAACACGATGCCAATGAAATTTGGTCTCAAATATGTCCAGAAATTCGCAAAGGGACATGGCTGCCCTTACAATGTGACCAGTGATGTAAATGAATTTCCATATAAGTACGTAATATGCGCTCCTTTCAACGTCGTTGTCCAAGCTAATGTTTTATCTTGCCCTTTTTTTCAGTTGGGAGTTCTGTTGAATTCAATGAAAAGATTGCTAGATGTTCTTCGTCCCCAGATAGAAGCACAATTGAAGGCATGGGGTTCTTGCATTCCGGAAAGCGGGCATATGGCCCCCGGAGACTATCTCAGTGAGGTGACTGTCATGATTAGATCGAAATTTAGAGCTTACGTGCAAGCGGTCGTCGACAAACTGGTTGAAAATGTGAGTATGTTACTATTACTTTTAAGGTTATTTTATTTTATTTTATTTTGTATATAGGTTCATACACCTCTTGTTTTTGTATCTGAACATTGAAAATCTGATTGTGTGCGACTATTATTTACTGCTTGAGATTATAATAATTTACTTGTCTGTAGTAATGTAATAGTAGGTAAAGCTGGTAAACTATCTACTGAGTCTTCCACTTGCTAGATGATTTTAATTTGGTCATACCAATCTGTTTGGAATCCATGTTTTTCTGAGATTAATTAAAATGATACTAAAAATCTGTGTGTTTGATCATCTCTGCATGAAATCATTGTTTTTTGATATTGATTAACTGGTATATATGACAAGTAGTTGATGTACAAATGGTGGGCTCTTGATATCTGTTTACAGTTGAAAATAACTAGAAAAACTCATATTTCTTAAGTAAGGATAACTCAAATAACAATAAAATATCATAAGTTTAATTAAGGAAAGGTAGGCCAACAGTCAAAACACAAGTCTTACTTTCCTACAGAAAATTTGTGTATGTGATAATTAGTGTAAATGAGGAATTTGTGTATGTAATAATTAGTGTGAGGATAAAACTATGACTCCTAATTTCTGTTATGGATGAATATTATATTTTTTGATATGAATTTTTAGTATTTGAAGGGTTCTAGTTAGATGTTTATAAATGTTGTGTTGGAAAACTGAAGGATAAAACTATGACTCCTAACTTATTCTTGTTCGTTGACTGCTTTGTGGTTATCTTGGAGTGTGAGGATAAAACTGAAGGGATCTACTCGAAGATAAATATCTCAACTTGCGTTTCCCCTTGGCAGTAATCCATTGCATCACAGTTTCATCTCCATCATGGTAAACATTGCATGATGATTCATTGTCGATTTGATTAACTTCTTCTTCTTCTTCTTCTACTAAACCTTCAATACTTTAATGTTTACGTATAACAGTTAAACTATATAGTTTATGTTATCATTTTAAATTGTCTTATTCATATACATATATATATGTGTGTTTATCTTTTCAGGTTGAGGTCAAAAGGTGGATGGATGCAGTTAGATTTTGCATTGTTAACATACAACTTCAGTTTCGTATTTTGGATATTTAGCATGTACATTGCTAACTTTGTAAAGAAAATGGATATAAACAAATTGTTGGGATGACAACATTTTGTAATGTAATTATCGATGTATTTTAATTTAATGAAATCCCGTAATTTTGTGATGACAACTTCAGGTGTGTATGTATGTGTTTATATATATATATAAACAGGTGTGGTATACGAAACTGTAGTGTAGCTAGTTCATATTGAAGCATACACTACGGTTTTTGATAAAACGGTAGTCTATAATAAATTTTACACTACGGTTTTCTCAAAAACCGTAGTCTATAATAAATTTTACACTACGGTTTTGTTAATAACCGTAGTCTATAATAACATTTACACTACAGTTTTGTTCAAAACAGTAGTCTATACTAAATCATAGACTACAGTTTTGTTAAAAACCGTAGTCTATAATAACATTTACACTACAGTTTTGTTCAAAACCGTAGTCTATACTAAATCATAGACTATAGTTTTGTTAAAAACCGTAGTCTATAATAACCTTTACACTACGGTTTTTGAGAAAACTGTAGTCTATATTGAATCATAGACTACAGTTTTGTTAAAAACCGTAGTCTATAATAACCTTTACACTACGGTTTTTGAGAAAACTGTAGTCTATGTTATATCAAACACTACGGTTTTCTTGAAAACCGTAGTCTATTGCAATTCAATTACTACGGTTTTTTCAATTAACTGTAGTCTATACATAAACATATACTACGGTTAAATGAAAAACCGTAGTGTATAATGGTACATACACTACAGTTGAATGTTGAACTGTAGTAATTGACATGAATACACTACAGTTTTTTCTTCATAGACTACGGTTTTGAACCGTAGTCTATTATCTACATAGACTACGGTTTTGAAACCGTAGTGTATACTAACAAGTATACACTACGGTAGTATAGACTACGGTCAAAAGTGTCATAGACTACGGTTTAAAACCGTAGTGTATGTGCTTTTTTCTACTAGTGAAGGGACACGACCCTTAATTCGTGCATAAGTATCTGTCTAGTTTTGATTGGTACTTGTGACTCGTTCTCCACGAGTATAAAGAAGCAGAGTATCCTAGTAGTGGATAATCTGGTCTAGTTTTGACCAGATCGTGGACGTAGGGATTTCCCGAACCACGTTAAACAACTGTGTGCTTTACATTCCTGCAGTCTTTATTTTCTCAGTTGTTTATTATTCTAACTCTCTGCACTATCATCCATCTGCATCTCAATCAATCTTCTTAACATTCTGGATTATTACTAAGGTTTTCTAAACAAGAGCAATCACTAATCCACCATTATTCCGCACTCACTCAACACTCAGAAAGTAATAAGATCACTCTCATTATTAGCTAAGTGTTTACACTAAGAGAGTAATCTGGTTGGACTAAACTGCTATCGATCTGTCTAGTCATCTTCGAGCAATTTCTTATACAGAATAGCTTGAACTCTCTCACAACTTGTCAAGTAAACTGAAAAGTTTGTATTTGGTGTATTTCCCCCCCCCCATACACCAAACCTTGCTCTTTCGGGACCAACAAGTGGTATCAGAGCAGTGGTTCAAACGACCATTGTTTTGTTTCACAGGGTTAAAACCTGCGTGGTCAACTTGAATAGATCTTAGAAAATCCTTTTTCACTAGCATATTATCTGTTATGGAGTCATCTGTTGTCAGGGCTTGCGAAGAATTCTCTATCCAAGGATATAGAGAATGGAGCTTCAGAATCAAGATGTGTCTTAAAGCACATCACTGCTTGATGTGGAAAGTAATCGAAGAAGGGCCACTAGCAATTACAGAAGAAACTACTCGTATCACTGATACAGGAGTGGTCAAAGAATCTGTGCTAAAGGATACCAGAAAATACACTTCTGAAGAAAGGAGAGAAGCAAATCTTGATGATTTTGCCAAAGGAATCATCTCCAGCACGGTCAAAGGCATACATCTGGCTAAAATCCAAGATCTGGATACTGCCAAAGTGATGTGGGAAGCCTTAAGAGACCTAGCCCTAGGATCTGAAGTAATGATTGAGAATAAACTGTCTCTAGCCTGCAACAAATATGATGAATTCAAAATGAAACCAGGCGAGACAATAGAACAGATGAAGATGAGATTCACTGGAATCTTTCTTGAGATATCTGCGTTCAAAAAGAACAAATATACTCAAAGGGAGAAGAACATGAAAGTTCTTAGAGCTCTTCCACCAAGCTGGGAGATATATGCTGCAATGCAACCTCTACGAGCAGACTTTAATGAACTGTCCACTGAAGCTTTGTTTGATCACCTCGAAGGGCATGAGTGTGACATTCAAAGAATTCGAGGACCAGATCATCTGTCCAAAAAGGCAGTAAGCAACTCAAAGAAGAACAAAGAGGTAGCCTTCAAAGCGAAGTGCAAACCAGATGATTCTTCTGAGCCTGCTAGTCCAGATATAGAGAAAGGCTATGACAAACTCTTAAAAGAGTTCGCGATGATTGCCAAACGAATGGACAAAATGGAGACCAGATCGAAGAAATACAGACGCTTCTACAAAGATAACAAGAGAAACTTCAATAAGAAGCATGACAATGATCGATCTGAAGACAAGAATGAATCAAGGAATCAGACTGACAAAACAACAAAGACTTCCAGCTCTACAGATTACACTTACTTTGAATGTGGCAGAACAGGCCACTTCAAAACAGATTGTCCTAATCTGTCCAGAAGCCAAAGAGAAGAACTAAGAGCTAAAAGAGACTGAAAGCTTAAATATGAACGCAAAGCCATGATAGCTGAACAGAACTCAAGCAGCTCAAGTCATTTCTTAGATAGCTCATCAGAAAATGATGAAGCCTTCATTGCTGATGATGAAGAAAGCTGGAATGAATGCTATGTGGGATTGGACAACGGTCTAGATGATGTTGAGGTAAATTCTTGCTACTCAAATTCCTCAAATAATAATAATGATCTTGAACAGGAAAGTGAAGATCAAGCAGAATACTCATGGAATGAAATAGATGAGATGTTCAAAAGTTACTCAAGTATCAAGAGGCTGTTTAAAGAAGTTGTTGAAGAAAATGAAAGATTAAAGAGAGTTGAACAGACTCTAAGCACAACAAACACACAATTTGTTGCTAAAATGAACGATCTGGAAGAACAGATCAAGATTAAAAACAGTGAGATCCACTCACTTAACTCAAAAATTAAGGATCTGGTTACAAGAAACAATGTTGCCGAGGAAAAGATCAAGAAAGGAAAAGAAATGATTTACAGGAGTGATGAGCGTGCCAAGTTGCTAATCAATCTGCAACAAAAGGGCACATCTGGATTAGGATACCCAGGCTACTCAGAAAAGTCATCTGGAACCTTAAACTTCGTACCAGAAAGGAAGCGAATACCAGATCAAGTGAAGGACTTGAAAAACAAGACAGGTTATCCTCAAAAGATGATAATAAAAGATGCAAAGAACAGGCAGTATCATCAAAGAAAGGGACAACCAGCTCACTACACAGAAACAGATCACCTACAAAAAGCAAATGTCAACAGGACACTACCAAACAAAAGTGTCAACAGGACAGCACCAGTTAAGAAGGGAGTGAAGAATGATGGAATAGAGAGATATCATCCATCTGAAATTCATTCTCTATCAAAAATCGACAATGATGGGAACACTATTACCTTTTATATTTCTGTTCCAAACCCTAGAATGTTCTGGATTCGAAAAGGGATATTTGCTAATAATCAAGCACCCAAACGTTGAAAGGGTAGCTAAGTTTGATTAATTGCAGGATCAAAGAACTGCAAGAAGGAGTAAGGTTGCAAGAGGAGCAATCTGGATAATAGATAGTGGTTGTTCAAAACACATGACACGTGACAAGAACCTGCTATCAGATTACGTAGAAAAACCAGGACCCCAGGTCCCCTTTGGATGTAATTCAAAAGGTTATACCAGAGGGTATGGAAACATCAAAGTTGGCAAGACTACTATCACTAATGTATCATACATTGAGGGTCTTAGTCACAACCTGTTTTCTGTAAGTCAGTTTTGTGCTAATGGTAATCAGATTATTTTTGATACTAACAACTGTCTGGTAAAGAATAAGGAAGGAGATGAGATACTCCTTACCGGTAAGTTGCAGGATAGACTATACATTGTCCAATGGACAAACCAGATCGAAACCTGCTTAGTCACCAAGACTGTATCAGAAACCAACTGGCTATGGCATAAGAGATTAAACCACTTAAACTTTAAATCAATCAACAGGATTGCCAAAGAAAAGTTAGTGGAAGGACTACCAGATCAAGTATATGATAAAGATCATATATGTGATGCTTGTCAAGCTGGAAAACAAACCAGATCATCCTTCACAAGCAAAACAGCTCACTCAACATCAAGGATATTAGAGCTGTTACATCTTGATCTGTTTGGACCAGTCAAACCTCTAAGCATAAATGGGAGAAAGTACACCCTAGTGATCATAGATGATTACTCAAGATTCACTTGGGTCATCTTTCTGTTAAAGAAGAAAGAAACCCTAGACAAGCTCCCTGACTTCCTACACAAGATCACAAAACAGAAAGAGATGAGTATAACCTCTATCAGAACAGATCGAGGGACAGAATTTCTAAATCAAAAGATAGAAGCATACTGCAACAAGATGGGGATAACTCATCAAACATCTGCTGCTCGAACTCCTCAACAGAATGGAGTTGTTGAGAGGAGAAACAGATCACTCAAGGAAGCAGCACGTACAATGCTAAATGCTACAAATCTACCCAAGAAATTATGGGCAGAAGCAATCTACACAGCCTGTTATACTCAAAACAGATCATCCATCACACTCAGACATGGAAAGACACCATACAAGATTTGGAACAACAGAAAGCCTAAGATCTCTTACCTTAGAACTTTTGGTTGTTTGTGTTACATACACAATAATGGGAAATCACAGTTGAAGACTTTTGATAGAAAAACTGACCCTGGAATATTCTTAGGATATTCTGATGTTAGTAAAGCTTATCGAGTCTACAATAAGAACTCTCATATTGTGGAGGTAACACCTCATGTTGTCTTTGATGAGTCTATTATTGAGTACAGGTCATTAGATAAAAGACAAACAGAAAAACAGATGACTACAAAAAGGATGAATGAAATACTTCTTGAAGACATTCTAATTTGGAACTCTAAGAGAATTGATGAAGAAATTGACATTCCACCTGCTGCTGAGGAAATCATACAGCAAGGGGGAACAATTCAACTTAATCTGGATGAGAACAGATTGCCAACAGAAAGCAATGAAACAGTCATTGCAGGGAATGAGCAAACTGGAAATCAAGATCTAGAAGCAGAACTAGATGAGAATCCATTCCAAGCCTCATCAACAGCACACCCTGAATTTGAAGAACCAATAGATCAACCTGATCCTGAGATATCCGATGAAGAGATGACCAGGAGAAGGGAGATGGATACAAGATCATCCACCAGAACAGATCGTTGGGAACCCATCAGATCGTGTGAAGACTAGAAGAATGCATGGAGAAAGTGCATTGTTGAGCTGTTACCTCTCTCGCATGGAGCCAACTGATGCTTATGAAGCACTCCAAGATGCAGATTGGATAACAGCAATGCAAGAAGAACTCAATGAGTTCAAAAGAAATGAAGTCTGGTATCTTGTGGACAGACCCAAACACCAAGGGGTGATAGGTATAAAATGGGTGTTCAAAAATAAACGAGATGAGAATGGTGAAGTAGTCAGGAACAAGGCCAGATTGGTAGCTAAAGGCTATAATCAACAAGAAGGCATTGATTTTGATGAAACTTTCGCACCAGTAGCCAGATTAGAAGCTATAAGGCTGTTTTTAGCATATGCTGCTTACAAACGATTCAAGGTATACCAGATGGATGTCAAAAGTGCTTTTCTCAATGGTATCCTTGAAGAAGAAGTATATGTGGAACAGCCACCTGGATTTGAAGAAGCAGATCCAGATCAAAAAGTATACAGACTGGCCAAGGCAGTCTATGGTCTAAAACAAGCCCCTAGAGCTTGGTATGAGACCTTATCAACCTTCCTACTAGAATCTGGATTCAGAAGAGGATCTGTTGACAAAACTTTGTTTATTATCAAAGTCAAAGAAAACATTCTCTTAGTCCAGATCTATGTAGATGATATCATTTTTGGATCTCAATCTACCTATCTATGTGACAAATTTGCTGAACTTATGAAAAATAAGTACCAAATGTCCATGATGGGAGAAATGAGCTTCTTTTTTGGTTTGCAGGTCAAGCAGCTACCAGATGGTATTTTTATTAATCAGACAAAATACATCAACGATCTACTGACCAAGTTTTGATTAAAAGACAGTAATCCAGTGAAAATCCCAATGCAGACCAATGGGAAAATCGATCCAGGTCCAGAGGGAAAACCAGCTAACATTACTCAATACAGAGGGATCATAGGATCACTTCTATACCTAACTACCAGTCGACCAGACATCACTTTTGCAGTAGGTGTATGTGCAAGATATCAAGCAAATCCCAAAGAGTCTCACATGGAAGCAGCTAAGAAGATACTAAGATATCTTAAGGGAACAGCCCATGTAGGATTATGGTATCCATGTGGAGACAATTTTGAGCTAACTGGATACACTGATTCAGATTATGCTGGATGTAAACTGGACAGAAAGTCAACATCTGGTAAATGTCAGTTTCTAGGAAATAAACTGATTTCTTGGTTCTCAAAGAAACAGACATCAGTTGCCACCTCAACCACAAAGGCAGAATATATGGCAGCTGGAAGTTGTTGTGAACAAATACTGTGGCTAAGACAACAGCTTAAAGACTATGAGATTGATGTCAAGGAGATACCTATTTTCTGTGATAGTTCAAGTACTATAGCAATCACACAGAACCCAGTATTGCACATCAGATGCAAACATGTAGATGTGAGACATCACTTCATAAGAGACCATGTTGAAAGGAAGCATATACAGATTGAGAAAATACACACTGAAGTTCAGAAAGCAGACATTCTCACTAAGGCATTACTAGAAGAAAGATTTAAGATGCTTTGTGGAAAACTAGGACTTTTAAATCTTGAAGAAAGGACCAGATTGATCTAAACCAGATAAAATTCAATATTCCAACAGGGAATCAAAGCCAGATCGTCATGGTCCAGATTGATAAAATCCAGATCACTTGAAATTCCAACAGAGAATTGACACCAGATCACCAAGTATATGTCAATACAGATTAATCAAATTCCAACTGGGAATTATTAAAAGAGTCAACCAGATCGATAGTTCTCACTATGGAAGAGATCGACTTTGACCAGATTACTAAATGCCACGTGGATATTAATTTAATATTTTTTATCCCACTACTTGGTTAAGGAGGAAAGGTCAACCTTATACGGCGACTAATTATATAAAATATCTGATTTTTGATATCAAATCTTTTATTTTTGATGATTAAGAAAGTAATTGGGAAACGTGATTGAGGAAATATCTACCAAATCAAGAAAAAGGGAGAAAAATGACTGCAACAAAGACAACGCGCTACATCACAACCGTTCAATCAAAGCGCGTGTATCATACGATAAATTAAAGCGGTGATAGACTGGAAACCTAGAACATGGAAAGGTGGGAAAGCTGAAAAAGGGAAGGATTTCTGAATATTTTATTACTCTACTTATCTTCTCTTTCGTGTATATAGATTGATAAGGCGTTTCATGTATCACTCACACTTATATTTCTTGAAACTCTTAGCAAAAATTTCCTCTCTTTCAAACTCTCTCTACCATCGAAAATCACTCTGTTTTAGTATCAATGGCACCCAAGTCCTCTGTTTTTCTTGACCAAACGAATTTTCTGAAACCTTACATACACCAAGACCTTTTCGCCACTCTTGATACCTTCGGGTTTCATAAACTAGAAAAGGCGTTTGACCTTGTTCGCCAATGCAAAGGTTCACTTTTTATGGTGTTATTGTGATTTGTCCTATGTTAATTTTCAATCATGCGTTTTGAACTGTTTTCTTTTCTCATCTGCATTACGTATGGTTATGGTTATAGTTTTTATAATATAAACTGCTAGACTACATAAACTGTTATGGGCACTTATACTTCACTGATGGAAGGATAGTGCTCACATATGCTCTATTATGCTTCTTGTAGGTTTTCACAACATTATCACTTCACACCCCGTTCATTTCCTACCTAAGGATGTTGCTGCCTTCTACCTCTCATGGCAGGGAGAGAGGAGTGGAGATGAGGCAACCATCAGGGTTAGTAAAGGGAATACTGTCAGCAACACCCCTTACAACATCATCAATATCATCAACGATGTTTATAAGTTGAAAGATGAAGGTGCAGACCTTGGGGAAATCACTGCAGCACAACTCCAAGAGGCAGTGGAGATGGTAATGATCATACCAATCCAATATACGAACCGGATGTTCACAAGAGCTCTTCTCGCTCCAGAATTCAGAATTCTATTCGAATTCGTGCAGCGAATCTTCCTCAACCACAACGGCTCGTATGACCAGGTCACTCCTAAAAAGTTCAAGATCCTAGCAGCAGTGGTTCTCAACCTGCCAGTGAACTGGAGCAGGATTTTGTTTGATCTCTTGGCAAAGGAGGCCAAGATGATCTTGTTTGTGAAAGGTGGTTCACCCGGCATTGAGGTGAAGAGAAGCAGTCTAAGGCATTCTACGAAAATCAGCTTCATGCTGGAAACATTCTTCCCTCATCACAAATGGGACACAGCTGTTGAATTCAACACAAGGCAGCATTTTCCCAAGGACCAGCACTACAAAAAAAAATTATTTTAGCAACGGAATTTTTCCGTTACTAAAACAAGAAATTCCGTTACTAAACGTTTTAGTAACGGATTTGTAACGGATTTATCCGTAGTAATATCGATGGTTGTTAGAAAATTTAACAACGAAATGTATTCCGTTACTATATATAACAACGGAATTGTAACGGAATTTTCGTTTTTAGAATGGTTTCTTCTATTTTAGTAACGGAACTGTAACGGAAAATTTTGTTACTAAATTTTTAATAACGGATAATTCCATCATTAATTCCGTTACTAAAATTTTACAAAAATTCCGTAACAATTCCGTTGTCGATCCGTTAAAATTTAAAAACGGAAAAATTTTCCGTCACTATTCCGTTGCTATATAATGCATTTTTTGTAGTGCAGCATCAGATAGAAATGTCGATGGGCATTTCAGCCAATCTGATTGCACGGGTGAAGGATTCAGTGGTGTTTAGTGCACTGATGGAAATGGGAAACTCGAATCCGATCTGGATTCCTCCATCTGGTCCAGCAGATCGATCCACCAAATCTAAAACCACCAAGGAGAAGCCAATAGAGAGAACCCCCTCCAAGAGAGTGACCAGGAGGGCCAGCTCTGTTGAAACTGATACATCTACAGCAGCTCAGCCACCCAAACCCAAACGAAGGAAGTTGCAGAGACTGGCTGAAGCAGAACAAAGCCCAGAACCTGTACCAGAATCTGTTCTCCCTCCACAGGAGGTCGAGGAAGAGGAAATTTTGATGGGTGGACCACCAGAAGATGTGGCCCCCATTTCAACTATGAACCCAGATCAACCCAAGGATTTCTCTCCCGAACATTCTACCAGCCCATCATCTGCTGATCGCTTAGAGCAGATCGATGAGGAAGTTGAGGGCGAAGAAGCATCTACTGACGAGGAAGAGGAGCTCAAGCAGGCTGAAACCGTAGTGAGAATGCTGGAGACAGAGGCAGATCATTCTGTGCTCAGAACCTTCCCGGGGATCCAGCTTACCCCAGAAACTTATGACATAGCCAAGAGGCTCAAGTTTCTGTTGCTGGTGAAAGATAAAGAGTTCTACATTCTGGATGCCCTGCTCCGCACCAGATCCATCCATGCACTAAAGATCGAAGAAGCAACCCTACTCAAGATATTCACTGCTGCTGCAGCTGCACTCGGTGTATATGTGCCAACATTCACCCTGGAAGACATACTGATGGACCAACATCAATCTCTGTCCCACACACAAATCAGAGATCTCATTTCCATGAAAGTGGACCAATACATGTATGGGACGCTCTCCCAAGTGCAAGATGAGGCTACCCGCATCCTCACAGAGTTCAACGACCACTTGAAGACTCATGTCGATCAAGTTGACTCTGATTTAAGGAGGATATGCAGACTAAAAATCGAAGAATTAAGCAAGAAGATAGATGACGATCGAGCTGCTGCTGAGGAGAGAAAGATACAGATCGATCAATCCCTTGATGCAGCTCAAAGTAAATGAAATGTACAAAATCATATCTGACTTTGCCAAGCATGAGAAGGACATGGTGCACACCATTGTCAAGGAGCAAACAGATGGTCTGACTGCTGACATCGTCAAGGAAGCCAATGCCTACACCAGGTCCCTTCTTAGGCAGTTTGAGGCCGATGGGAAGAATTTTGTCGAAAGGAAGTTAAGCGATCTGGGCTACCCAACAAAAACAATGTTTAATACATACTTTAATGATGTTGGGATCGCCCAGGAAGACATTGAGAACCACACAATAGAACTAACCAACCTTCAGAAAGCTTTCCAAAAGCAGATTGATGACGCCAATCTCAATATTACTTCTCTGCTTGCACAAAAGGTTGATACAGACAAGGAGGTTAAGGCGATGAAGGACGAGATTACTTCCCTCAGGGCACTCATCCAGATAGTAGTTGATGATGTCGAAAAGGGGGAAGGGATTGGGAAGAAGATAAAGCCAACTGCTGCACAAAGGAAAGGAAAGGAGATAGCTCAACCTGAGCAGCAGATCACTGCACAAACAGTCAGCCCTCCATCTGCTCCATCTCACACTCAAAAGTCTATATCATCAAGCAGATTGAGCCAATCTCAACCCCCGAAGAAAAAGAGACGATTTGGGTTCAGTTGGTCATCATCTGTTCCTACCAGAACATCAAAAATCAAAGAAGGAGAGACCAGTTGGATCCCAGATCACCTGAAGGATGGATGGGAGGGTCTGAAATATGGTTTCATTATGCTTAGATACTTCATCAAAGAACCCCTGTACTGTGAAGGCACACCCAACGAGGCATTCGACATATATTTAGACAGGAATGATGCCAAGGACTTGGTTGAGGCCCTAAGGGAAGCTGCTGCAAAAGCTCAAATCACCATCTCTGCACCAGAAAAGGAGTTCAGAGAATGCCCAGTAATTCCT
>JAPKLX010000932.1:9744-23792 GCA_026898415.1 Leonotis leonurus
TGTTTCGAGAGACCATCATCAACACTAATCTTAGGGTTCCCAACAATACTGGAAGAATGTTTCAGAGATCTCTGCTTCAACCTGGATACAAGTTGCTACTGGAGTTGGTACAGAGGATTCTTCTGAATCACAGCGGGACTTATGATCAGGTGACCCCTGAGAAGTTCAGAATCCTCACAGCTGTTGTTCTCAACCTACGAGTCAACTGGAGCAGAATTCTGTTTGAATTAATGGCCAAGGAAGCAAAGTTGGTTACTTATACCAAGGACAGCCGAGGCAGAGGAACTTCGGTGGAAGTTAGAAGAAATCTCTGACACTCCACCAAGATCAGTTTGATGGTGGAAAGATTCTTCAAGCAGAAAGTCTGGGATGATGCTGAGGAATACAACATTAATCACTCTATTCCAAAGGACCAACACCAGCTGGAAATGTCTCTGGGACTAGCACCACAATTCTTCAACAAAATACCAACCCTGCATGGGTTCCACCTACTAAAGGTGTGGAGAAGAAGAAGGAGAAGGTAGTCAAAGAAAAGGCAGCACGTAAGCGAGGAAGTTCTGTTGAGACAGAAACTTCTGCTTCCCTGCCAAAACAAAAGAAAAGGAGACTCCAGAAAGTGCAAGAGCCCTCTTCACCACCAGCACAAACAGCAGAACAATCAGATATGCCAGCACACACACAACAAGAAACAGAGGCACCACAAGCAACAGCAGAACAAGCAGAGAACCCCGCTGCTAATGTGGAACCAGAAACAAGTCATATTCCACATCCGGAGAAAGACTTTTCTCCCGCCAGAACAGCTACCCCTTCTCCCAACAGAATGGAAAGGATAAGTGAAGATGAAGAGGAAGGAGAATCAGCTGATGAGGAAGAAGAGAGGAAGCGTCAGGCAGAAAGTGTCATCCATCTGCTTGAGAATGAAGCAGAACACTCGGTGCTGCAAGCCTTTCCTGGTATTCAATCTCTACCAGAAAGTTTGGATGCATCAAAACGTGTCAAGTTCTACTTGCTGGTTAAAGACAGCGAGTACTACATTTTTGATGCTCTGCTTCAACTCAAGACCATTGACGACTTAAAGAAAGAAGAGGCCATTCTACACAATCTACTCCAAGTTTCCACAGTTCATGAAGTGAGAGCAGAATATCAACAACTTATCTCGAGTCTCATGAAGCAGGAGGCAGCAGCACTGAAGGTTGATCGGCCAACACCTCAACCTGAGGTCCAGATGCCAGAATCTGTTCCCACACACCATCAACCAGCACAGGGAGAAACTTCATCCAGACAGTCTCCCAAGAAAACACCCATCATCGATCTTGACTCCGGCGATGATGAACCAGTAGGCCAGCACATTGGCGGAGAGCCAAGCAATGAAATTTATACCCATGGCGCTGCACAGAAGTTGAAGAAACACGTCAACTGCTACACCATGGAAGAACTCTTGGAAAGAGAGCCCAACACATTCAACAACTTTCAGCTGGATAATCTGATTACTCTTAGAGTTGAAGACCACATGACTGATGTCTGCAACTCAATCCAAGAGAAGGCCACACAGATCCTCTCTGACTTTAATCAGCACCAGAAGGATTATGTAAATGACATGGATCGTGATATCCGAGGAAAGCTCAGAACTATCAGAAAGGAGCTCGACAAAAAGATTGACGATGATAGATTGGCAAATGAAGCAGGTCAAGCTAAGATCAACCTCCGTCTAACTGGAATAGACGAAAAAGCAGAAAAGGCCACTGCCTTGCTTGCTGACCTGCTGGCCAAACAAGATGAATCAATCAATGCTGCTGTTGACAAGAAAGGAAGTGCACTCGCTGCTCAACTGAAGGAAGATACTGACCTGTCCATCCACTCCCAACTAGCTCATTTTGAAAATGAGAAATTTGTGGAGCTGATGCGGAAACACCAGGTCGCTGTCTTAACTGACCTTCTCTATCCCAACCCAGAAGAGTTTGAACAACTGAACAACCGTCTTGCTGCTGTTGAAGAGCTACAAGAGACTTATGACAAAACCTTGTCAACAATGAATAGCAGGCTCGAAAAGAAACTAGATGCCTCTGACCAAACGATTAACTTGCTGCTTGGATTCAAAGCGGATGCTGAGGAACGAATGGCGAACATGACAGAGGAGGTTGCCTCTTTGCGTACACTTATATCAACCCTCTTTGCTGATGTCAAAAAGGGGGAAATATCAGAAAGCAAAGGCAAAGGAGGTAAAGATAGCAGAAAGAGCTTAAGGACAGAAGAGACAGAAGTGGTACAAACTGAAACAGAAACACCAGCACCAACTCAACCTAGACCAACCACACCACCAAGACCAGATCCCACTTTGCTTGGAACAGAACAATCCCAACCCCCAGCTTCTGATGTGCAACAATCTTCAAAAGACAAAGGCAAGAAGCCGATAGACGAGGGTGATCAAATTGCTGAGTTGCTATTATTTGGAGTCAGCATGGAGCAGGCATGTGACCCAATATTCAGAACTCAATTTTACAAAGATCAGGCAGAGAGAGAGAGGAAAATAGCGGCTCAGGAAGCCAAAGAAAAGTCATTTCAAACTCCCTTCTCTTCGCCCTCATCTACAGAAAAATCGCAGCAACAATCATCTGCTTCGACCACCCAGCCCAAGAAGAAAAAGAAGAAACCATTCTCCTGGAACCTATCCCTGTAAAAGAAGACACCAACTGACACATGGATTCCAGAGAATGACCAAACTGACTGGGAAAAGGTCAAACAAGGCTTCATACTGAACAGATACTTTTTGAAAGAGCCTACATATTCTGAATATACCCCAGATGAAGACTTTAACCGCTACCTGGAGAATTTCAGAGATCAAGAACTTATTCAAAGAATCAGAACAGCAGCAGCAGACGCCAAAATCCAGATCAAGGCACCAGAGAAGGAATACATGATTTGCCCAACTATACCAGGCAGCAATCTTCCAGATAAGACGTATATTCTGAACTACATCAATCAACTGGCAAAGATCAAAGGCTATAAAATCGACAACCATGATCCAAACTATGCCAGGGTGAGAGATGGTATCTATGAGAGCATCCAGCTGGTATCCGACGCACAGAGAGAAAAGATGAAAAAGGGCGGAGCAGCTAGATGGTTCTCTTAGATAGTTTTTATTTCTTATCTTCTACTTTTGACTCTCTGCTGATCGTTTGTACTCATCAATTCATATATCAATGAATTTGGAGTTCTCTTATCTTTCTGATGTTTACTGTTATTTAACTTAAATAACAAATAGCTAACCACTTCAGAACATGATACATGCTAATTTGAGTATGCTGTCTAAGTGTGGTTTTGACATCATCAAAAAGGGGGAAATTGTTGGGAACCCCACAAGTATTCTAAGTTTTGATGATGTTCACTCATACACACACTTGGCATTCTTTCATGTTCTGTGTCATCTCTGTTGGTTCTTATAGACCATATAGTCGAAACCAGTTCAACCAGAAAGATGGAAGATGTCTCAGACAGAAAGCTAAAGCAAGACAATCTTCAACAGAAAGCTGAACCAGCAAGTCTTTAACAGAAGGCTAAACCAGAGAGACTCAAAACCAGCAAGTCTCAAGACAGAATGCTAAACCAGAGAGACTCAAAACCAGCAAGTCTCAAGACAGAATGTTAAACCTGAGAGACTCAAAACCAGCAAGTCTCAAGACAGAATGCTAAACCAGAGAGACTCAAAACCAGCAAGTCTCAAGACAGAATGCTAAACCTGAGAGACTCAAAACCAGCAAGTCTCAAGACAGAATGCTAAACCAGAGAGTCTCAAACAGAAAATGAAGCTAGTCAACTTTAACAGAAAGTTGAACCAGAAAAGCTTCAGCCAGAAAGATGGAAGATGCCTCGAACAGAAAGTGGTTAACGAATGCTCTACCAGAAAGTACCTCAACCAGAAAGTGTCTAAGTCAATATTCAACCAGAAAGACACTAGACCAGAGAGGACACAACCAGAAGGTTAGAAGCAAAACAGAAAGAGCTGAATCAAGCCTGTCAATGATGCATTAAAATCCATTCACCTAGAATTGGAAAGAGAATCACTGATTGACACTAAGAAGGAAAGCAATCACAGACGATCTGCTTACCATTCATGGAAGATTCAATCAACAACTCTACAAGGAAAGAAGAGATATGATTGATTGGCAATCCACAAATCAAATCACGCCAATCAACAAACGGCTAGAATTTCAAGATTCAGAGCCTATATATGTTTGAAGTTTTAAAAAGTCTGATAGATATACGCAAGCGCCATACTGCAGAAATATTCTCAAGCATTCTATCTCCAAATCAGACAAAAGCTTCAAACCGTTCGTGATCGCAATCACACCTCGATTCAAGTCTGTCTTATCGAGAGAAGAAGGATATCTTTACTAGCTAGTAGCTTTCTAGTGGAATAACATGAAGATTACCTGTTTACAGTAGTTTTCTGTAAGTTGTAAAGGGACACGACCCTTATTCGTGCATAAGTTTCAGTTAGTTTGTACTTGGAACTTATGGCTCGTTCTCAGCGAGGTTAAATAAGAAGAGTATCCTAGTAGTGGATATCTAATCCAGTTTGGATTAGACCGTGGACGTAGGGGGTTTCCCGAACCACGTAAAAATAACTGTGCCATTTAAATTCTGCATTTTATATTCAGTTGTTTTTATTCTGCATCTGTCATACTCATTCAAGCCGCATTTCTTAATCAATTCTCTAAATATTCGATTAAGTTTCCTAAAGATTTTCCTAACAAGAGCACCGACTAAGTCCACCATTATTCCGCACACGATACACTGTTAGAGTTTAAGTCTAAACTTACTCTCTGCCTTGTATAACTCATTTGAGAGACTTTACCTGGATAGAACAAGATCGATTAGAAAATCAATCTATTTTATCACCTTGAGCAATCTGTGTTTCAGAAAGCTTACATCTCTCAGATTTAATTAGTCAAGTAAACTGAAAAGTTTGTATTTGGTGTATTCCCCCCCCCCCCATACACCAAACCTTGCTCTTTCGGGACCAACACACAAGTATCAATCAAAACTTGAGAGATACTTATGCACGAAATAAGGGTCGTGTCCCTTTACAACAGATTACCTCTATGTTACCACTAGAAAACTACTAGCTAGCAGGGTGATCTTCTTTCTCTCGATAAGACAGACTTGAATCGTGGTGGTTGGTGTGATGTGGAATCACAAATCTTTTGAAGCTCTTAGTCTGGATTGCAGATTGATTGCTTGAGAGTATGTTAACAGTATAGCTCGCGTGCGTGTTCTATCTTTTCCAGATTTTGAACTTCAAATATATAGGCATTGAATTGAAAATTCTAGCCGTTGTTGATTGGCGTGAGATTGATGGAATATTGCCAATGAATGATGTCCATCATATCTCTTCTTGCCATGTAGAGTGTGTTGATTCAATATTCAAGATATGGAAAGCAGATTGCTAACGATCTCTTTATTTCTTTATGATCTATCGAAGATTCTTTTTCCAATCCCTATTGGATAGGCTTCAGTCTTGTCGTGGCAAGAGTATATGATGTGTAGGATGATGTCAGCTGGTGGATTGATGACATTAATCGATCTGATGCCTCGCTGTAGATATCGATCTGGTCATCGATCTGGCCACTATTTGTTATAGCAGATCGATTCCTTTTGGCGTGAAATCTTGACCTTCATTCTATACTAAGTTGAGATTGACTTCTATAGGAATATTTCCTTTATATTTTAAGTCATCTCCTGATCTGTTCTATAACAGGATTGACTTTATATCTAGTGATATGTTTTACACGTAGAACAGTTTAAGCTCTAAAACAGCTAAGTGTGTTTCGAAAGACCATCATCAAAACTAAATATATTAGGGTTCCCAACAAAGACAAAGTTAGAAATCAGTTGTATGGGCCAATAGCATCCAAAGAAATCATACTTCTCTGTGGAACATCTCTCACATGAAAGATTGTTAAAAAGCACCATAAGGTGACATTATAAGGTGGAAAACTTAAAGCAGTTCTACATCATCATTATTGAAATACACACATAAAAGTCCAATTAATACCTGATACGCAAAAACAGTTCTCTGATCCCTTTCAGGGTCAGCTTCAGGCTCCACAGCTTCCTTTTTGTCCTTATATCTCCTGCACAAATGCCTCTAAACAAGATGAGAAACTATATAATAATAGGAAAAGGTCAGCATTCCCATAAATGCAGCCTTGTTAGTCTTAATGTAATATATGTCTCGAACCCATGCTCACTCTCCCCCGAAGTTCATGAACTTTCACCCCACAAAGTCCTGCCAGCACTCTTGTTTGAGTTCCATCAAACAAAGCTATTCCTAAACCAGACACATAAAAGGTGCCCATCACACAAGAGTGTCACATTTGTCAACTAATGACAGTATGCTTACCAGTTTCTTGTTGTATGCCTTCATTTGGCGTTCGTACTCCACTTTTCGCTTCTCTGCAATTGCAACGAAGGGAGCCTTGTCCTATTTTATTTAGGATCATGAAATAAAGGAATTAGATCAATTTACTGAGACAATAAGCAAAAGCACATTCATGAATCCAGAGTCAAATTACCTCTGCGCTCATCGACTTCCACTCATCACCACCAGCTTTACCAACCTATTAAATGTAATACAGTGTATTAGATTCATTAAACAGATCATTTAATTAGTAAGAGAACAGAAAAAGTAGGCTTACAGCAGCAACAAATTTGTTGTTGGGGTGTTTTTCCTTGTATTGCTTCCTGAAGTCCTCCCTGGATTAACAAAAATGTTATTTCAACTTTCAATTACAAATGGTGTAATGTAAAATGATACAAATTCAGCCCTCTTTGGCTTGTTGGGGTCCTTTGCAGCTTGCTTCTCCTTCTTTGTTTGCTTTTTCACAGCAAGCCTAATACAAACATTAAGCAACTATACTTATAAATCACATGAATCTTTAAACAAGTCCACATAATTCTAAGCACATGAAAATTCATACAATGCAATAACCAAAGTCACACTACAACGAAATCATAAACCCAAACATCTTCGTACAATTCCCCAGGCTAGAAATCTAAAATAACATGGAAATTTCAGTTCACTCAATAACACTACATCATATCCAAGCGAAGAAAATTCATGAATTCAAGGAAAACAAGCCTCAAATTAAATTCAATCAAATAAATTTGCATTTTTCAATTAATTAATTAAGTACAAAATTTCATCGTCACTAAAACGCTGAAAAAGCATATCAGAGCAAAATCGTATTCATAATTATACCTGAAAAAAGGAACTTAATTGGAATTCAAAATGCAAGGAACACGATCCATGTACTTCAAATTATCGAAAAATTCACTATAAATTACAAAAGCTACAATCAACCAAAATAACAAAAATTATAAACACCGGCATCAAATTCAACAATCAAGGACATAAGATAATAATCCTAAAATCGATGAAATAGAAAAAAAACGCAAACCTGCTGTCCCCCTTTTTGGAATCAGACTTTGATTTTCCTCCCTTCATCTGAAAATCTAAGAAGAAAAACAGAAAAAAGCGTGAGGATTGTGTGAGAATTAACAGAAAATAATGATAAATTGGATTAAAAAAAACTCGCCTTTGAGAAAGTAGGGTTTGGGTTCGGAGAGGGAGAATGGAGATGCAGACGGTGTTTTAGTTTTAGGGATAAGCGAGATGTTATTTAATGTGTGGAGACGAATTGCCGGACGACGGCGACGACAAGAGAAGCGGCATGGCCACTAGTTTACATTTCTGTGTGGAGCATGAGAGGGTGGCGTGAGTTACAGGGGAGAAAGAGAGAAGATGAGGGTAGAGGATAGTTAAATATTTTTTTATTGTTATTTTATTTAAGGTATAAATGATATACACTACAGCTTGGAAATCATAGCTAAACAGTAGTCTATGTAATAAAATCAAACGCACATACACTACGGTTTTTAAAAACTGTAGTCTATGTACTAAAATTACACGCACATACACTACAGTTTTTAAAAACCGTAGTCTATGCACTAAAACTACACGCGCATACACTATGGTTTTTAAAAACCATAGTCTATGTACTAAAAAGACACGCACATACACTACGGTTTTTAAAAAACCGTAGTCTATGTACTAAAAAAACACGCACATACACTACGGTTTTTAGAAACCGTAGTCTATGACTGACATACACTACGCTTTATTTTTTAAAGCGTAGTCTTTACCAAAAAAACGCACATACACTACGGTCAATGATAAAACCGTAGTGTATGGACTGTAGTGTATTACTAAATTTGTACTAGTGAAAGTAGTAAACACAGCATGACAATCAGCATCAAAATTAAAAACAGTATCCTGAGTAAGTAAACGACAAAGAGGCTGACATATCTTAGAGAATTCTTTAATAAATCTACGATAAAACCCAGCATGTCCTAGAAAACTTCTAATTCCCTTAACATCAGTCGGTGGAGGTAATTTCTCAATCACCTCTACCTTAGCTTTATCAACCTCAATAACCTTACTCGATACTACATGTCCTAAAACAATGCCACTACGCACCATAAAATGACTCTTCTCCCAACTCAAAGTAAGAAAACTCTCAACATAACAATCACGTACACGATCAATCTATCAAGATAGTCATCGAAAGAATAGCCAAAATCAGAGAAATCATCCATAAAAATCTCAACAAAGTCACTAATGATGTCGGAAAAGATAGACATCATACAACGCTGAAATGTACCTGGCACATTGCATAGTTCAAATGGCATCCTCCAGAAGGCATAGGTTCCGAAAGGGCTGGTGAGAGCGGTTTTCTCCTAATCCTCCGGATTTATCGCGATCTGATAGTAACCTGATAAACCATCAAGAAAACAAAAATAATCATTATCGGCAAGCTTATCTAACATCTGATCAATGAAAGGGTAAATGAAAGTGATCCTTTTTCGTAGCCGCATTAAGCTTCCGATAGTCGATACACTTCCTCCATCCAGTGACATGTCTGGTAGGGACAAGCTCCTTCTTCTCGTTCATAGTCACCGTGATCCCACCTTTCTTGGGCACGACATGGACTTGACTCACCCATTCACTGTTGGCGATCGGATAGATGATCCCTTCAGCTAAAAGCTTAAGGATCTCTTTCTTCACGACCTCCATCAGGACTGGGTTGAGGCGTCGCTGTCCATCCCTCTTCGGGAGTGCATCATCTGTGAGCTGAATCTTGTGCATGCACATAGCCAGACTGATGCCTCGTATATCTGCTAGACTCCATCTGAAAGCCAGTTTGTGCTTTTTTAGTACAGCTACCAACTGAGTCTGCTGGCTATCAGTAAGATGAGCTGAGATAATCACTAGCTTCTGCTCATTCTCCTCGAGGAATACATACTTCAGATTCGCATGAAGCTCCTTCAGCTCAAACTTCTCAGGTGCAGGTGGACTCTCCGACTTCAACGGAGGTGGTTTCGCGAACTGAGCCTCCAATTTGAGTCTTTCCTCCATGTCAGCCGATCCCTCAAAAACCTCCTCCAATCTGTAATCTTACACAAAAGAAATCTCGGTCAAGGCATCAATAGAATCAATGAAGGAACAATCCTCGATAGAACTAACAGAAGACATAGCTTTGTGCTTAAGCATAGAAAAAGAAACTGTCTCTCCTAACACCAACATCTGAATTTTACCATTCTTATCATCAATCAAAGTGTTAATAGTTGTCAAAAAAGGTCTACCTAGCAACAAAGTATGATCACGCCCATTCTCATGCACATCACCTATCTCTAAAACAACAAAATCCATAGGCACAATCAAACCACCAACACTAATAAGAATATTCTCATAATACCTCTAAGGTATCTAACAGAACGATCAACTAACTGTAAACTCATGCGTGTCGGTTTTAACTCATCTAACTCTAATTCCTTGAAAATCGAGTAAGGCATAAGGTTAATACCAACACCTAAATCGAGCATACCTGTTACAGTCTTACATTTCCCTAAAGCGATGGTGATAACGAAACTACCTGGATCTCACAGCTTCTGAGGAAGAGGGTGCTGCATGATAGAGCTGGCTACCTCAAACACCATCATAGACTCGTCGTCTGCAAATCTCCTCTTCTTGGAGGAAAGCTCCTTGAAGAACTTCAGGTACGCCGGTACATTGTGAATAATGTCAAGAAGCGGCAGGTTCACTTGCATTTGGGACAACATCGTGTAGAAGTCTGCGAACTACTTCTCAAGCTCCTCATTCCTCAGCCTGCTTGAAAAGGGAATCGGTGGTTTGTATGGGTTCACCATTTTGTGTAGTTGAATGGATGGTTGTTCTAGCTCCTTCCCTTTCTCGATATCCTCCACCACTTTTTCTGTCTCATCCTCAGGCATGACCACCTTATTGTCCACTTTCTTGCCACTACGTAGAACAGTAATGGCTTGTAACTGCTGCGCTGAGTGTCCCTGGCCTGGTATCTTCCCTGTCTGCTGCTGCTGCATCTGATTAACTGCTCCAAAGATCTGTCCCACTTGGCTCTTGAGGCATTTGATGGTAGCCTCTTGAGCCTCTCTAGCTAACTTTCTCTCTTGCATGAAAGCTGCTAGGCTGTCCTCTAGAGAGGATTTAGGTTGCGCGGCTGCTCGCGGTGCAGATGAGAATTGTGGCTGGAATTGCTGTGGCGGCTACTGAAACTAATGTGGAGGTGGATAGTACCCTTGCTGAGGCGAGTAGTAGGACTGTTTTGGTGGATAGTACCCATGTGGAGGTGGGTAGTACTGTTGTGGAGGTGCTTGTCGGGGAGAAAAGTTTGTTCCTTGCCCTTGATTTGGAGGTGCTCTCCATCTTATAGTCTGTTGGACTGGATGCTGATCGAATGAAGGTCGTGATAGAAATCCCTGATCAGCGTAGAATTCCGCCTCTCTTTCATAAGTCATCTCCGCCATTCTGGTGCAGTGATTCTCATCATGAGTGAGATCACCACAAATCGGGCACGGCTTAGATATCGGCTCGTGTTTGGTCACTGCAGAGGCCTTTCTCATCTTCAACTCTTGCAATTCCCGCATCATATCAACCATCTGCTTCTTCAAGTCTGGGCTAACTTCGATCTCTCTGACCTCCACTCGCTCGGATCGAGAGATTTTTTGCTGCGAGTTATTGGCCAGAGTCTCAAAAATCTCTACTGCTTCGTCGACTGTCTTATCAGATATGTTACCTCCAGCCACTATATCCACCATAAACTGATAAGTGTGCTACAACCCGTTGTAGAAAATCTGCCAATGGAGTTTTGACACAATCTGATGGTGTGGACATTGTTGCTGGAGTTCTCTGAATCTGTCAAGTGCCTTGTGAAAAGGCTCGTCAGGCTCTTGAGTGAATTGCATAATCTGAAGCTGAATTTGCTGCGTCTTTTGGTTCGGATAGTACTTGAGCAAAAAGGTAGTGTTGGGAACCCCGAAGAATTTTAGTTTTGATGATGATCTTTCGAAAACACACTTAGTCTTTACTGCGTTAATTAGTGTTAAATTGTTCTACATGTTAACAGATCACTACGCATAAAGTGAATTCTGATAGAGAACAGATTAGGAGATGACTTAGCATGTAAATGAAATATTCCTATAGAAGTCATTTCTATTATAGTCTAGGTTGAAGACCAAGACATCTTTTTCAGAAGAGAAGAAATCGATCTGCTATTAGATTCATCGACCAGATCACCGACCAGATCGATGATCACAGCAAAACACCAGATCGGTATAGTCATCAAACCACCAGATGAGATCACTCTACACATCATATCCACTTGCCACGTCAATATTTGAGTCCATCCACCAGGGTTTGGAAGGAGAATCCATGATTGACATGAGGAAGGAAAGTAGCCGTTATCGATCTGCTTTCCATACTTAGAGGATTGAGTCAACGTTTCTACAAGGCAAGAACAGATATGATGGACATCATTGATTGGCAATCTAAAATCAATCCCACGCCAATCAACAACGGCTAGAATTTCAAATTCAAAAGCCTATATATTCTTGAAGTTCAAAGTCTGGAGAAGATAGATGCTACATCGATCAAACACACTCAAGCAATCAATCTCAACATCAGACTCAAGGCTTCAAACAATTTGTGATTCTAAATTACACCAACCCAACCTCGATTCAAGTCTGTCTTATCGAGAGAAAGGAGATCACCCTGCTAGCTAGTAGTTTTCTAGTGGTAACGTAGAGGTAATCTGTTGTAAAGGGACACGACCTTTATTCGTGCATAAGTTTCCAACCAGCTTGTGAAACTTGTGACTCGTTCTCCACGAGTATAAAGAAGAAGAGTATCCTAGTAATGGATAATCTGGTCTAGTTTTGATCAGATCGTGGACGTAGGGCTTTTCCGAACCACGTTAAACAATTGTGTTATTTATCTTTCTGCATATTTACTTTCAGTTGTTTATTTATTCTAATTCCTTACACTTCCATATAGACTGCATCTCAATCAATCTGTTTTAACAATCTGGTTAATTATTAAGGTTTTCTATATAAGAGCAACAACTAAGTCCACCATTTTTCCGCACACACACAATACTTAGAAAGTAATAAGATCACTCTTATTATTGTCTGAATATTTACACTAGAGAGCAATCTGTTTGGATTGACCTGCTATCGATCTGTCTATCGATCTGGTCAGTCATCTGCCGAGCAAATTCGTGTTTAAGAATAGCTTGAACTCTCCAATAATTATCCAAGTAAACTGAAAAATTTGTATTTCGTGTATTCCCCCCCCCCATACACCAAACCTTGCTCTTTCGGGACCAACAGGTAGTATTCACATCCTTCCAATTGGGTAAAGATCTCGCTTGAAGTGAGAGATACAGTGATTTCGCCCTATCCTTGAGTGAATAGGGGAAACACTTCCTTAGCAGCTCATCCTCGGTAATAGTCTGGAGTGGAATAGACTGGACATATGTGCAGAACTCCTTGATGAAAAGGAGTGCATCTTCGTTAGGCAACCCGTAGAATGAGGGAAGCAAGTTGATGTGGTTGTGCTTCAGCTCATAGTTCCTCCCCGCAGCAGAGAGTACGATAGTGGATGCGGTGATGCCATAGGTTGGCCTGGCAAAGTCTCTGATCTTCCTAGGTGCTTCGTCTTGCTCGGCCATTATTACTTGTTTTTCTTCGATAGTGAGGAGAGATTGACGACATCCCTATGTCGCTCCTCAAGCACGACTTCTCTTCTATTGATGTTGTCAACGTAGGGCACCAACTCTTGTCTCAAGCTCCGGCGACCTAACATACACAAACCAAAAGAAAATCAAACATACCTTGTGGGAGCAAAGAAATAACGAACATAAAAATAAAAGAAAAATAAAATGCAACGCAAATAAATGCCTAAAGCCTTCCCCAGCAATGACGCCAAAATTTGTTTCCAACTTATTTTATTAAGTTACTCGCAATAGGACGAGATCATTATAGATTAATAAGTTGACCCTAGTCGTACTCTCAAGGAAGGCTAAATAGGGCTTCATCTACGTTGGTCAACAAGAAAGCAATTAAATAATTGAGGATTTGAATGATTGTGTTGGGAACCCCACAATATATTCTAAGTTTTGATGATGTTCACTCATACACACACTTGGCATTTTTCATGTCTGTATCATTTCTGTTGGTTTTTACAGACCAGATAGTCGAAACCTGTCCAACCAGAAAGATGGAAGATATCTCAGTCAGAAAGCAGAAGCAAGACAATCTTTAACAGAAAAGCTGTACCAGCAAGTCTTTAACAAAAAGCTGAACCAGCAAGTCTTTAACAGAGAGACTCAAAACCAGCAAGTCTCAAGACAGAATGCTAAACCAGAGAGACTCAAAACCAGCAAGTCTCAAGACAGAATGCTAAACCAGAGAGACTCAAAACCAGCAAGTCTCAAGACAGAATGCTAAACCAGAGAGACTTAAAACCAGCAAGTCTCAAGACAGAGTGCTAAATCAGAAAGTCTCAAACAGTAAATGAAGCTAATCAACTTTAACAGAAAGTTGAACCAGAAAAGCTTCAGCCAGAAAGATGGAAGATGCTTCAGCCATAAAGTGGTTAACGTATGCTCTAC
>JAPKLX010000932.1:23802-33844 GCA_026898415.1 Leonotis leonurus
TTCTCAAGCATTCTATCTCCAAATCAGACAAAAGCTTCAAACCGTTCGTGATCGCAATCACACCTCGATTCAAGTCTGTCTTATCGAGAGAAGAAGGAGATCTTTACTAGCTAGTAGTTTTCTAGTGGATTAACGTGAAGATAACCTGTTTACAGTAGTTTTCTGTAAGTTGTAAAGGGACACGACCCTTATTCGTGCATAAGTTTCAATAAGGTTTGTAATTGGAACTTGTGGCTCGTTCTCAGCGAGTATAAATAAGAAGAGTATCCTAGTAGTGGATATCGAATCCAGTTTGGATTAGACCGTGGACGTAGGGGGTTTCCCGAACCACGTAAAAATAACTGTGCCATTTAAATTCTGCATTTTATGTTCAGTTGTTTTTATTCTGCATCTATCATACTCATTCAAACCTGCATTCTTAATCTATCTTCTAAATACTTGATTAAGTTTTCAAAAGATTTTCTTTACAAGAGCACCGACTAAGTCCACCATTATTCCGCACACAATACATTGCTGGAATTTGAGTTCACGCTTACTTTCCGCTTTGTATATCTCACTTGAGAGATTTTATCTGGATAGAATCTAATCGATTAGAAAATCAATTCGCTCTATCACCTTGAGCAATCTGTAATTCAGAAAGCTTACATCTCTCTGATTGAAACAGTCAAGTAAACTAAAAAGTTTGCATTTGGTGTATTCCCCCCCCCCATACACCAAACCTTGCTCTTTCGGGACCAACAAGTGGTATCAGAGCAGTGGTTCAAACTGACCATTGTTTTGTTTCACAAGGTTAATACCTGCGTGGTCTACTTGAATAGATCTAGAAAATCTTTTTCATCATCTGTATCCTATCTGTCATTATGGAATCATCTGTTATCAGGGCATGCGAAGAATTCTCCATCCAAGGTTACAGAGAGTGGAGTTTCAGAATCAAGATGTGTCTCAAAGCTCATCACTGCTTGATGTGGAAGGTAATTGAGGAAGGACCTCTAGCCATTACTGAAGAAACTACTCGCATTACTGAGACAGGAGCAGTTAAAGAAACTGTACTAAAAGATCCCAGAAAGTACACCTCAGAAGAAAGAAGAGAAACAAATCTAGATGATTTTGCTAAAGGAGTTATTTCCAGTACTGTAAAAGGACTCCATCTGACTAAGATCCAAGATCTTGATACAGCCAAAGAAATGTGGGAAGCCCTGAGAGATCTCAGTCTAGGATCCGAAGCAATGATCGAGAACAAGCTATCCTTAGCATGTTACAAGTTCGATGAATTCAAGATGAAACCTGGAGAAACCATTGAACAAATGAAGAATAGGTTCACTGAAGTGCTACTGGAAGTATCTGCCTTCAAGAAGGATAAGTACACACAGAGAGAGAAGAATCTCAAGATTCTTAGAGCTCTACCACCAAGCTGGGAAATTTATTCAGCTATGTAACCTCTACGTGCTGATTTTAATGATCTATCTGTAGAAGCACTCTTTGATCATCTAGCTGTCCATGAATGTGACATCAGAAGGATTCACGGACCAGATTACTCCTCTAGCAAGAAAAGCGAGAATAGCACAAAGAAGGAGAAAGAGACTGCCTTCAAAGCGAAGTGCAAAACAGATGAATCAGCATCATCTGCTACACCAGCTGAAGGAGGATATGACAAATTACTCAAAGAATTCTCAATGATTGCTAAGAGAATGGACAAGATGGAAGTCAGATCAAGAAAGTACCGAAGGTTCTACAAAGACAACAAGAGTAGATACCAGAAGAACAAAGAAGCAGAACGATCTGATGACAAAACAGAAAGTAGAGGAAATGGTAAAATCACTAATCCTACTGACTATACTTGCTATGGTTGTGGAAGAACAGGACACTTCAAAACAGACTGTCCTGACCTATCCAAAAGCCAAAGAGAAGAACTACGAGCTAAGAGGGATAGAAAGCTAAAAGCTCAACGTAAAGCCATGATAGCAGAAGAAGAAGAAGAAGATTCCAGCTCAAGCCATCTATCTGATAGTTCAACAGAAGATGATGAAGCATTCTTTGCCAAAGAAGAAGAAGACTGGGATGAATGCTTTGCAGGACTAGATAACGGTCTAGATGATGTAGAGGTACAATCCTGCAACTCTAACTCTTCAAATAATACTATTCTGGAACAGGAAATAGTAGATCAAGATGAATACTCTTGGGATGAAGTCAATGACATGTTCAAAAGCTACTCGAGCATCAAGAGATTATTCAAAGAAGTAGTTGAAGAAAATGAAAGGATGAAGAAAACAGAACAGATACTAAGTACTGCTAACACACAGTTCGTTGTTAAAATTGCTGATCTGGAAGAACAGATTAAAGGAAAAGACAATGAAATTCATTCGCTGAATTCTAAGGTCAAAGATCTCATTACAAGAAACAATGTTGCTGAAGAGAAGATCAAGAAAGGAAAAGAAATGATCTACAAGAGTGATGAACGAGCTAAACTGCTAATTAACATGCAGCAAAAGGGTACATCTGGAATAGGATATCCAGGCCATTCAGATAAATCCTCGTGTACCATAAAATTTGTACCAGAAAGGAAACAGATACCAGATCAAGTGATAAATCTTAGGAACAAGAAAGAACATCCACAGAAGATGATGGTGAAACAGACTGGAAACAGACAGTACCATCATACAAGGGAACAACCAGCAGATTATACAGAAACAGAAAGGGTTCACAAGAAGAATGTCAACAGGACAGCACCTACTAACAAAGGATTAAAGAAGGATGGAATAAAAAGATATCATCCATCTATATATCACTCTGTGTCAAAAGTAGATAATAATGGAAATATTATTACTTGTTATATTGCTGTCCCCAACCCAAAAATGTTCTGGATTCGAAAGGGAACATTTGCTAATAACCAAGCACCCAGATATTGAAGGGTAGCTAAGTGTACTTAATTGCAGGATCAGAAGACTTCAAGAAGGTACAAGGTAGCAAAAGGAGCAATCTGGATCATAGATAGTGGCTGTTCAAAACACATGACATGTGACAAGAACCTACTATCAGACTACATAGAGAAACCAGGACCTCATGTCACTTTTGGATGTAATTCAAAAGGATATACCAGAGGATATGGAAACATAAAAGTTGGCAAGACCACCATCTCAAATGTTTCATATGTTGAAGGTCTCAGCCACAATCTATTCTCTGTAAGTCAGTTCTGTACCAATGGTAATCAGATTGTTTTCAATGCTAACAATTGTTTGGTGAAGAACAAGGAAGGAGATGAGGTACTCCTTACCGGCATACTGCAGGATAGATTATATATTGTGCAATGGGACAACCAGATAGAGACCTGTCTGGTCACTAAGACAGTATCAGAAACTAGTTGGTTGTGGCATAAACGATTAAGCCATCTCAATTTCAAATCAATCAATAAGATTGCACGAGAGGAACTAGTTGAAGGACTACCAGATCAAATATATGACAAGAATCACATCTGTGAAGCATGTCAAGCTGGAAAGCAAACCAGAACATCTTTTTCAAGCAAATCTGCCCAGAGCTCAACCAGAATACTAGAGTTACTACATTTAGACTTATTTGGTCCCGTTAAACCATTAAGTATAAATGGTAGAAAATATACTCTGGTCATCATTGATGATTATTCAAGATTTACTTGGGTAATATTCTTGTATAAGAAGAAAGAAACTCTGGAGAAGCTGCCAAACTTTCTCAACAAGATCACCAAGAAAAAGGAAGTTTCTGTTACCACCATCAGAACAGATCGTGGAACAGAATTTCTAAACCAGAAAGTTGAGGAATACTGCAACTAGAAGGGAATCACTCACCAGACATCTGCTGCTAGAACTCCTCAACAGAATGGAGTAGTTGAGAGAAGAAACAGATCATTAAAAGAAGCAGCTCGTACTATGCTCAATGCAACCAGATTGCCAAAGAAATTTTGGGCAGAAGCCATCTATACAGCGTGCTACACCCAGAACAGATCAGCTATTACCATCAGACATGGGAAGACACCCTACGAGATATGGAACAATAGAAAACCCAGGATTCATTACTTTCGCTCTTTTGGCTGTCTGTGTTACATTCACAATAATGGGAAATCTCAGTTAAAAACCTTTGATAGCAAAGCTGATCCAGGAATATTATTAGGATATTCTGATGTTAGCAAAGCTTATAGGGTTTTTAACCAGAGGACTCACATTGTGGAAGTAACACCTCATATTGTTTTTGATGAATCTGTTATTAGTGACAGAGACCTAGATGTTGATCAAAACCCAGAACAAAACCCGAACAAAAACCAGAAAGTAATCCAGAACAAGAACCAGAAAGCAAAAGGGATTCTGTTGAATAAAGTTGGAATAATCTGGAATACATCAGAAGAGAATAAAGTTGAAGTTCCAAACAGTGCTGAAGCAGTAAGCTTGCAGCAAGGGGGAACAGAACAGACAACCTTAACTACACCAGAAGACAATCAGCCAGAAGGAGGAAACAATATTAATGAGCCAGAACCAGATCAACCCGAAGAATCAAGAGATTCAAATGGTTGGAATAATGATCAAGAAGAACCAGAAACTGAAAATCCTTTTCAAACTTCTCATCCAGAATTTGAAGACCCAACAAATGAACCAGAACCTGAGATATCAGAAGAGGAGATATCTAACAGAAGGAAATGGATTCAAGAAAATCACCCTTCTGAACAGATTGTTGGGAACCCAACAGACAGAGTTAGAACCAGAAGAATGCATGGAGAAAGTGCACTTCTCAGTTGTTATTTATCACGTACTGAACCCTCTGACACCTATGAAGCACTTAGAGATGCAGACTGGGTCATAGCTATGCAAGAAGAACTCAATGAGTTTAAAAGAAACCAAGTCTGGTATATGGTAGACAGACCAAAACATCAAGGAGTAATAGGTGTAAAATGGGTATTCAAAAACAAACGAGATGAGAATGGAGAAGTAGTCAGAAACAAGGCTAGACTAGTTGCAAAGGGATACAATCAACAGGAAGGTATCGACTTTGATGAGACCTTTGCACCAGTGGCCAGATTGGAAGCAATTAGGCTATTTTTAGCATATGCTGCATACAAGAGATTCAAAGTATACCAGATGGATGTTAAAAGTGCATTCCTTAATGGCATACTTGAAGAAGAAGTGTATGTTGAACAACCACCTGGTTTTGAAGAAGAGAATCCTGACCAGAGAGTATATAGACTAGCTAAAGCTGTCTATGGTTTGAAACAGGCACCCAGAGCGTGGTATGAAACATTATCAACATTCTTACTGGAATCAGGCTTCAGAAGAGGTTCTGTTCACAAGACACTGTTTGTCATCAAAGTCAAAGAACATATTCTGTTGGTCCAGATATATGTCGATGACATAATTTTTGGATCACAATCTCCCTATCTGTGTGACAAATTTGCAGAACTAATGAAGAACAAATACCAAATGTCCATGATGGGTGAGATGAATTTCTTTTTAGATCTGCAGGTAAAGCAACTACCAGATGGTATCTTTGTTAATCAAGCAAAGTACATCAACGATCTGCTAGTCAAATTTGGAATGAAAGACAGCAGAGAGGTTAAAATTCCAATGCAATCCAACGGGAAGATAGATCTAGACCCAGAAGGAAAACCAGCTAACATCACACAATATAGAGGGATCATTGGATCACTATTATATCTCACAGCAAGTCGTCCAGATATCACATATTCAGTTGGAGTATGCGCTAGATACCAAGCCAATCCTAAAGAATCACACATGGAAGCTGCCAAAAAGATACTTAGATATCTTAAAGGAACAGCTAACATTGGTCTCTGGTATCCACAAGATGATAACTTTGAGCTTACAGGCTATTCTGATTCAGATTATGCTGGATGCAAACTGGACAGAAAGTCTACCTCTGGAACGTGTCAATTCCTTGGAAACAAGTTGATATCTTGGTTTTCAAAGAAACAGACATCTGTTGCTACATCTGTGTGGAAAACTTGGACTACTCAGTCTGGATGAAGAACACCAGAAGGCTATCAGATAGTCAATACCAGAAAGCTACTAGATAGCTAACACCAGAAAGCTACCAGATAGCTGACACCAGAAAGCTACCAGATAGCTGACACCAGAAAGCTACCAGATAGCTGAGACCAGAAGGCTACCTGATAGCTACATAACAGAAAGCTACCAGAGAGTCACCAGAATGCTAACTACAAGAATGACAGAAAGCCCAGTTGAAATAAAATACACGTGGCATAATTTTCTCTATAAATTGACGAAAAAGCCATGTGAAAATTATTTCTTAAATGCTAAGTCAAAGGGGAAATTTTAAAGCGTCAAGATAAAAGACGTCACTTTCCTAGGTTACAGGACTGTAAAAGATATTTCTTCCCTAGATTTACTAAATCTTCTATTTTCGTCATGATTAGCACAACTTTGGAAACTGGGATCGAGGAAATCCCTGCAAGAAACAGGAAAAGGAAAGTTGCCAAAAGTAAGAGATACGCACACGCTTGCATATAGACCCTAGGATCTAGAGCGTCCATCTCACGCAAGGAAAGGCGGCAAAACAATCTTAGAAGCGGGAAAATCTAAAAAGGGAGAAAATTTTCCAACTCTTCAAATTACTTACAGTTTTATTATCGTTTAATTATCTTTTGTTATATATATGCGATATCCTTCTCTAAACTGTTCATCTTCACTCTTATTGCACTGAGCACTTCTCAAAATTTCTAAGCACTTAAGTTTTCTCCCAAACTTCTGCAAATCTCTTCTCAAACATCTTCGCGTTTGACTATGGCACCCCAATCATCTCTATTTCTTCAACATGTGTCTGAGGTTCAGAGGTTTCTTTCACCTGAACCGTATGCTGTTCTTGAAACCCATGGTTTTCGAAAACTCGAGGAAATCTTTGCCTTGGTTTCACGCTGCAAAGGTTTTCAGGTTATCCCAACTTCTTTTATACCTGCATCTTAATTGCATATTCTGTGACTCGTTGTCCTATGAACTGCTATTATTACTGTTGTTGTGCAATATTTATGATTGTTCATATGGACTGATGAATATGTATATACTTGTGCGAATGTTCTTTTGATGTAAGGTTTCTGCAACATTGTCACCTCGCATCCTAAGATGTTTTTGGCAAAACAAGTAGCTTCCTTTTTTCTGACATGGCAGAACGACAAACATGGCTTTGAAGCCAATGTTTTGATGCCAATTGGGGACCGGACAAGCAAGACTCCCTACAACGTGATAGAGATGATCAACCAGGCTTATAGGTTGAAGGATGAAGGACTGAGTTTGGATGATATCACTCCTGCACAATTACAAGAAGCTGTTGAGATCATGATGGTGATTCCTATCTCCTACACTAGAAGGATGTTCCAGAGATCTCTGCTTCAACCTGGATACAAGTTGCTACTGGAATTAGTACAGAGGATTTTTCTGAATCACAGCGGGACTTATGATCAGGTGACCCCTGAGAAGTTCAGAATCCTCACAGCTATTGTTCTCAATCTCCGAGTCAACTGGAGCAGAATTCTGTTTGAATTAATGGCTAAGGAAGCCAAGTTAGTCACTTACACCAAAGACAGCCGGGGGAGAGGAACTTCGGTGGAAGTTAGAAGGAATCTTCGCCACTCCACCAAGATCAGCTTGATGATTGAAAGATTCTTCAAGCAAAAAGTCTAGGATGACGCCGAGGAGTACAACATCAATCACTTCATTCCCAAGGACCAACACCAGTTGGAGATGTCATTGGGACTGGCGCCTCAATTTTTCAACAAGATTCCAGACGAAGAGCATAGAGTTGCAGCACTGGAAGTCGGTAGTTCCAACCCTGCATGGGTTCCACCTACTAAAGGTGTGGAGAAGAAGAAGGAGAAGGTAGTCAAAGAAAAGGCAGCACGTAAGCGAGGAAGTTCTGTTGAGACAGAAACTTCTGCTTCCCTGCCAAAACAAAAGAAAAGGAGACTCCAGAAAGTGCAAGAGCCCTCTTCACCACCAGCACAAACAGCAGAACAATCAGATATGCCAGCACACACAGAACAAGAAACAGAAGCACCACAAGCAACAACAGAACAACCAGAAACTCCAACAGCAGAGGTTCAACCAGAAACAAGTCATCCGGAGAAAGATTTTTCTCCTGCCAGAACAGCTACTCCTTCTCCAAGCAGAATGGAAAGGATAAGTGAAGAAGAAGAGGAAGGAGACTCCGCTGATGAGGAGGAAGAGAAGAAGCGACAGGCAGAAAGTGTGATCAATCTGCTTGAGAATGAAGCAGAACACTCAGTGCTGCAAGACTTTCCTGGTATTCAATCCTTACCAGAGAGTTTGAATGCAGCAAAGCGCGTCAAATTTTACTTGCTGGTCAAGGACAGCGAGTATTACATTTTTGATGCACTGCTCCAGATCAAGTCAATTGATGAACTGAAGAAGGAAGAGGCCACACTTCTCCATCTACTCCAAGTCTCCACAGTTCATGAAGTGAGAGCAGAATATCAACACCTTATCTCGGGCCTCATGAAGCAGGAGGCAGCAGCATTGAAAGTTGATCTATCAACAGCACAACCTGAGGTCCAGATACCAGAATCTGTTCCCACATACCATCAACCAGAACAGGGAGAAACTTCAACAAGACAGTCTCCCAAGAAAACACCCATCATTGACCTTGATTCTGGTGATGATGAACCAGTTGGCCAGCATATTGGCGGAGAGCCAAGCAATGAAATTTATACTCATGGCGCTGCACAGAAGTTGAAGAAACACGTCAACTTCTACACCATGGAAGAACTGCTGGAGAGGGAAACCAACACATTCAACAACTACCAACTGGACAACCTGATCACTCTTCGCGTTGAGGATCAGATGACGGATATCTGTAACTCTCTTCAAGAGAAGGCAACACAGATACTCTCTGACTTTAATCAGCACCAAAAGGACTATGTGAATGACATGGACAAGGACATCAGAGGAAAAATCAGAAAGATCAGAGACGATCTGAACAAGAAGATGGATGATGACAGAGAGGTCCATGAAGCTGACCAGAATAAGCTACGTCTGCGCCTGAAAGGCATTGAAGAGAAAGCAGACAAGGCCACTACTCTGGTAGCTGACCTTCTGGCAAAGCAGACAGAAACAGTTGCTGCTGCTGTAGACCAGAAAGGGACCCAACTTGCTGCTCAACTAAAGGAACATGCTGACTTAGCCATCCACGCTCAATTCGCACAGTTCGAAAATGAAAAATTTGTGGAGCTGATGCAGGCACATCAACAGGATGTTTTGAATAACCTCCTGTACCCGAACCCGGAAGAATTTGAGACCCAGAACAACCGCCTAACTGCTGTAGAAGAGCTTCAGGAGACTTATGACAAAACTCTGTCTACTATGAACAGCAGGTTAGAGCAAAAACTTGATGCCTCCAACCAGACCATCAATTTCCTGCTTGGATTCAAAGCAGAGGCTGAGGACAAGATGACGCACTTGAATGAAGAAATTGCTTCTATGCGCACACTCCTGGCTACCCTCTTTGATGATGTCAAAAAGGGGGAAATATCAGCCAGCAAGGGAGGTAAAGAAGGCATACGCAGCAAGGAAGTACCAGAAACAACAGATGCTGGAACAGAAACACCAGCAGCCCAACCTAGACCAATCACACCTCCAAGACCTGATCCAACCCTACTGGGATCAGAACAGGTCCAACCTGCGCCTACACTTCAGAAACCAGACAGAGGCAAGAAGCCTATAGATGAAGGGGACCAGATAGCAGAGTTGCTGCTTTTTGGAGTGAGCATGGATCAAGCCTGTGATCCAGTGTTCAGAGCGCAATTCTACAAAGAACAGGCAGAGAGGGAGAGAAAACTGGCTGCCCAGGAGGCTAAAGACAAATCTTTTCAAACTCCCTTCTCCTCGCCTTCATCTGCTGAACGCTCACAGCAACAATCATCTGCTTCGACCACCCAGCCCAAGAAGAAAAAGAAGAAACCATTCTCCTGGAACCTATCCCTGCAAAAGAAGACACCAACTGATGCATGGGTTCCAGAGAATGATCAAACTGACTGGGA